>CAUYON010064459.1:0-26059 GCA_963573935.1 Arctocebus calabarensis | reverse complement strand
TGTTCATGATGAGTTGATCCTTCAGTGAACTTTTGTGGGTTAGGGCTAGTTTCCCCTCCTCCTCATACCTTAAAATATTTCATTTTTTATACAAAGTCTGGGCCTGCTAAACAAAATAGATGGGTGTTGTGGTCGATGCCTGTAATCCCAGTTACTAGGGAGGCTGAGGCAAGAGAATTGCATGAGTCCAAGAGTTTGAGATTACTGTGAGCTATGATGCCACTGGACTCTACAGAATGTGACAAATTGAGACTCTGTCTCAATAAATAAATAAATAAATCTCAAATAATTTCTTTTGCCCTAATTTTGGTTATTTCTTTTCTTCTGCTAGTTTTGGGGATGGATTGTCCTTTCTTTTCTTGTTGATTGAGATAGTTAGTTAGGTTGCTGACTTCCTTTGTGTCTCCTTGATGAAGGTATCTAATGCTACAAATTTGCCTTGAGGACTGCCTTTGACATATCCTACAGGTTTTGATAGTTTGTGGCTTCGTTATCATTTTGTTCCAGCAGTCTAATGATTTCAGTTTTCAGCTTGTCTTTGACCCAGCTGTCATTCACCATAAGGGTACATAGTTTCCATTACTTTCTTTGAGTATGAAGATTTCTGTTGCTGTTGATCTCAACTTTTATTCCTTAGTGGTCTGAAAAGGTATACAAAACAGTATTCTTTTGAATTTGTTGAGGTTAGACTTGTGTTCTATGATATGATGTATTTTGGAGGATGATCTATGGGGTGATGAGAAGTATATGCACTCAGTTTTGTTAGGATGAAATGTTGTTTATAAGTCTCTTAAACCCATTTTTTCTAAGGACATGTTGAAGTTTATTATTCCTTTGTTTAGTTTGTGCTTGGAGGATCTGTCCAGGACTGTCAAAGGGGTGTTAAAATCTCCAACTATTCTGAGGGAGGAAAATATCATATTGTTCAGATAATTTAGGGATTTTTTTATAAATTGAGGAGTGTTCAGGTAGAGTGCATAAATGTTAATTATTAAAATCTCTTGTGAGATTGGAGTGGAGGGAGGGTAATTGGTGGGGCCACACCTACAGTGCATCTTAGAAGGGTACAGGCAAACTTTACTAAATGCAGAATACAAAGGTTTTCATACAATAACTAAGAAAATGCCATGAAGGCTATGTTAATCAGTTTAACGAAAATAGTTCAGATTATATATGAAATCAGCACATTGTGCCCCTTGATGGCACTAATGTGCACAGCTATGATTTAATAATAAAAATAATAAAAAAATAAAAAAAAATCTCTTCATATCATGTGCTTCCCTTGACAAGTTTGTAGTGTCCATCCTTGTCTTTTTAAAATTTTGCTGTTTAAAATCCAGTTGTCTCTGCAAAAAAGATTGCAACCCCAGCTTTTCTCTGATTTCCATTGACCAGGATGATTGTTTTCCATCTCTTCATCTGGAGTCTTGTTTTCTCCTTTGAGGTTGTAGTGTTTTTCAGAGAAAACAGATATTGGGCCTCAGCTCTTGTATCCAGTCAGCAAGCCTGTGCTTCTTTTGAGGGGAGTTCAAGCCATTCACATTTATTGAGACAATGCATAGGTTTCATTGGGTTTTAGTCATTTCATGTTTCAGAGGTCCAGAGCTCATTTTTATCCCTTGCACCATCATGGAAACTAGGCTTTGTGCTTTAATTTCTGGATGTGTTTACTTTGGTGATTGGCCATCATGCTGTTCATTATGAAGATGGATCTCAGTATGTCCTGTAGAGCTGGTCTACTTAAGGGAAATTTTCTCAACATTTGCATCTTAGTAAAATATTTGATTTCTGAATGACCAAAGAAACTCTGTTTGGCAGGATACAGAATCCTGTGTTGAAAATTGTTTTGTTTAAGATGATAAGGGCTGATGACCATCCTCTTCTGTCTTGAAAAGTTTCAACTGAAAAGTCTACAGTCATCCTGATATTTTTCCCTCTGTAGTTAAGACTTTTTCTTGTTTTTGTTTTTTTGCAGTTTTTGACCAGGGCTGTGTTTGAACCCGCCACCTCCGGCATATGGGGCCAGCGCCCTACTCACTGAGCCACAGGCACTGCCCCAAGACTTTTTCTTATGTCTAGTTGCTTGCAGGATTTTTTTCCTTCATGTTCATTTTGGCAAAGTTAATCACAATGTGTCTAGGAGATGCTTTGTTTGGATTGAGTCATAGTGGGCCTTTGAAACCATCTACTATCTGAATTTCTGTGTCTCTCACAATACTTGTGAAATTCTCCCCAGTAATGTTTTGGAGTAGAGCCTTAGTACCTTTCAGACAGCTCATTCCTCTCAGGAATCCCTATAATTTAGATTTTTGTTCTTTTGGAATGATCCCATTAATCTCTGAGGGAATACTATGTTTTTGTTCTTTTTTCTTCCTATTTGACTAATTGGGATAGTTGAAAAGTTCTGTCTTCAATTTCTGAAATTCTTTCTTCTTCATGTTTTCCTCTATTACAAAAGATATTGACTTTGTTTCAAAGCTTCTCCAAGGCCTCCTGAGATGTGGTGAGCTCAGGTACCCACAATGACACACTACTCCTTTTGTCTATACTTGGTGAAGTATATGGGTCTTGCTTTTCCTCAGGTTGATCAGGAGCACATGACCTCAGGTGACCATCCTGCCATGAAGCCCTAAAATGCAGGGATTGCTGTCACTGCACCCAACCTATTACTATTATTGTTACATTTTCTCCTTAAAACTTTCTTCTTTCTTTCTTTCTTTTCATTCTGATGTTTTCTTTATCTCTTCTCTTCTCCCTCTTTCATCCATGTACCAAAAGGCTGCATCATCATCAAAGCACAGAGAAAAGGAAGATTAGGGAGAAGGAGGAAATAACAGAACTAAGTAGGGAAAGGACCTAAATAAGAAGAAAACACACATGAGGGGAACCAAGAAAACAATTCTGGCTACATGAGAAAACAGATCAACTCCCCCAAGGGATCATGAGGCAGCTGCCACCAATGATCCCACCCATAGAGAAATTATGGAAATGATGGAAAGGGAATTCAGAGACCACATGGCAAAAATAATGAAGGGAATTAAAGGGATGTGGGAAACCACCAAAAGGAAACCCAGAAATTGAACCATGAAATGAATGAAAGACCTGAAGAAATTAGAAAGTGTTAGACCTTAGAGTCTAAAATTAGAATGTATTGAACCTTAAAGAATTGAAGAAGGCATGTAGTGAATTTCAAAATACAGTAGAAAGTTTCAATAACATTAAACCAGGTAGAAGAAAGAATCTCAGAGCTTGAAGACAAGTCTCTTGAGCCAACTCAGTCATTTAAGAAGAAAGTAAAAACAGAGCAATGACTTAGAGAATTAGAGAACTTCATGAAGTGTACATACATATGGATAATAGATGTTTTCATTTGTGATATCCTCCAATAGGTCTTTCATAACTTTGTGTCACTTTTCTTCTTTTCCTTCCCTGAAGAAGGGTGACACAAAGGTATGGAATGCCTGTTGGAGAATTTCATAACTGAAAACATCTCAAGCATCATTAAAGATTCAGACACAATCCTTTTATGGAGACCAAAGCTCAGTTCCTTTCAATTGAAATAGAGCCTGACCTAGATACATTGTAATGAACCTGTCCAAGGTCAAATTAAAAGAGACAATTCTGCAAATATCCAGTAGTTAATACCAACTGACCTGCAGAGGGAAGTCCATCAGTGTGACAGCAGATTTCTCAGGTGAAACTTTATAAGCCAGAAGAGATTGAGTCTCCAATTTCAATAAACTCAAACAGGCTCCTTGAGGGGCAGAGTAAGATGGTTGACCAGAAAGATCGTTTGGCCAATATATTTCAAACAATCAACTTCCAACTTAGGATTCTTTATTTTGCTAAATGAAGTTTCATATTGCATGAAGAAATCAAAATTTTATTGACAAGCTATTTTTTGGAAATTCGTCACTACCAGACTAGCTCTACAGGAAATACTCAAACCCTTACAGCATGTGGGCCATCAAAACAGATCCACCTGCAAAGTAAAGACACCCCAAGATGAAAGGTTCCTCCATGGCGAAAGTGATAAAACTAGGTGGAAGACCTGCACACTACAAGATAATCAGAACTCCACCATATTTATCAATTCATTCATTAAACATGAATGGTTCTATTCCCCCACTGAAAAGGTGCAGTCTAGCTTACTAGATAAAAAGGCAAGAGATAAGTATATGGTGTTTTCAAGAAATATATCTAACCTTAAGGACAAACAAGACTAAGTGTGAGGGATTGGAAAACCATATGCCAGGAAAGTGGAAATTTTAAAAAGGGCCGGAATTGTCAAGTTCTTTGCATGTTCCTTGGCCTTCAAACCAATGAAGGTAAAGAAAGACAAAGATAGACACTATATACTGCTCAAAGGAACAATACAGCAAGATGACATTTCAATCCTAATGATATATGCACCCAACTTAGATGGTCCCAGATTTATAAAGTGAACATTTAACAGTCGGAATAATATGACATCCTAAAACACCATAATAGTAGGGTGTTGTACTATTAATACAACACTGCATTGGCAGAATTTAACAGATCCTCTAGATAGAAAGTAAACAAACAAGGGAGATAAGCAAGTCCCTAAAACAATTGATCCTAATACACATATACATAACATACTACCCCAATATAACTGAGCATATGTTCTTCTCATTAGCTCATGGATCATTCTCCAAATTGATCATATCCTGATACAAATCAAACCTTAAAAAGAATAGAAATTATACCTTGTATCTTTTCATACCATAAAGGAATAAAGGTAGAACTCAACTCCAAGGAAATCTTCCTCTCTTCACAAAGCCATGAAAACTAAACAACCTTATGCTGAATGACAGCTGGGTCAGGAGAAGACAAAGAAGGAAATCATTATAATCCTTGAACATAACAATGAAGCAACAAGATATCTAAACCTGTAGGGTAATGCAACAGCAGTCCTAAGCAGGAAATTTGTTGCATTAGATGCCCACATTCAAAGAACACACAACAATAACATATTGAATCATCTCACAGAACTGAAAAGGGAAGAGCAACCAAATCCCAAACCAACAGAATAATAGAAATAACCAAAATTAGATCAGAAATAAATGAAATTGATAACAAATCAACCATTCAGAAAATTAATGAAACAAAAAGATGGTTCTTTGAAAAAGTAAATAAAATTGATAAACCTATCACCAGACTAACAAGAAACAGAAAAGAGAGATATCTAATAACCTCAATCAGAAATGAAAAAGAGGAAATAACAATAGATACCACAGAGATACAAAAGATCTTCTCTGACTATTACTAAAAAAAAAAAATCTATGCCCAGAAATTTTGAAATGTGGAGGAAATGGACCAACTTCTGCAATCATACTACCTCCCTAGACTTAATCAAGAAGAAATAGAACTCTTGCACAGACCAATATCAAGCACTAAGATTGTAACAACAATAAAAACCCTTCTAACAACAACAACAACAACATCAACAAGACCACGACGAGGTGCTTTTACATTGAAATTCTAATAGGCCTTCAAAGAAGAACTTGTATCTATATTGCAGAACCTATTCCAAAACGTTAAGGAAGGAACCCTCCCCAACTCATTTATGAACCACATATTACCCTGATACCTAAACCAGGAAAGAACCTGAGAAGAAAAAGAAAACTACAGACCAATTTTACTGATGGATATTGATGCAAAAATACTCAATAAAATCCTAACAATTAAAATAAAGCTATACATTTTTTAAAAATTATACATGATGATCAAGTAGGCTTTATTCCAGGGATGCAAGTTGGCTGAACATACACAAATCAAAAAATGTAATTCACCACCTATATAGAAGCAAAAACAAAGACCATATGATCCTCTCAATAGATGCAGAAAAAGCATTTGACAAAATTTAGCATTGTTTTCTGACAAGAACACTTTAAAAATAGGCATAGATGGGACATTTCTTAAACTGATAGAAGCCATCAATGACAAACCCACAGCTCATATCACACTGAATGCAGTAAAAGTGAAAACATTTCCACTTAGAACTGGAACCACACAAGGATGTCCACTATCACCACTACTGTTCAAAATTTTGCTGGAAGTTCTAGCCAATGTAATCAGGCAAGAGAAGGATATCGGTGGTATGCCAATGGTGGCAGACAATGTCAAACTCTCACTCTTTGCTGATGATATGATTTTACACTTAGAAAACACCAGGGAATCAATTATGAGGCTCCTGGAAATGATTAAGAAATATTATAACATCTCTGGATATAAAATTTATGTCTACCAGTCAATAGCCTTTATACACACCAGTAACAGTGAGGTTGAGAATCAAATCAAGAACATGATATCCTTCATAGTTGCTTCAAAAGCAATGTTAACCAGTTCGATGAAAATATTTCAAATCATATATAAAACCAGCACATTGTACCCCATGAGTGCATTTAGGTACACAACCATCATTTAATAAAATAATAAAAAGAAGAAGGAATCAATTACTTGGGAATATACCTAATAGATCTCTAGAGAAAGAACTATGAAACCATGAAAAAAGAAATAGTAGAAGACATAAACAAATGAAAGAGTATACCATGCTCATGACTGGGAAGAATCAACATTGTTAAAATGTCTATACTGCCCAAAGTGATTTAAAGCAAAAGCCAACAATCCCATATATCAATGGGCAAGAGACATGAATAGAACCTTCTCTAAAGAAGACTGATGAATGGCTAACAAACATATGAAAAATGCTCATCATCCCTAATTATTAGAGAAATGCAAATCAAAACCACCCTGAGATACCATCTAACCCCAGTGAGAATAGCCCACATCACAAAATCTCAAAACTGCAGTTGCTGGCATGGATGTGGAGAGAAGGGAAAACTTTTGCACTGCTGGTGGGACTGCAAATTGATACAACCTTTTCGGAAGAAGTATGGAGAACTCTCAAAGAACTCAAGCTAGACCTCCCATTTGATCCTGCAATCCCATTACTAGGCATATACCCAGAAGGAAAAAAATCCTTTTATCGTAAGTACACTTGCACTAGACTGTTTATTGCAGCTCAGTTTACAATCGCCAAAATGTGGAAACAGACTAAATGCCCCCTAACCCAGGAATGGATTAACAAGTTGTGGTATATGTACACTATGGAATACTATTCAGCCATTAAAAAAAATGGAGACTTTACAGCTTTTGTATTAACCTGGATGGAAGTGGAACACATTATTCTTTGTAAAGCATTACAAGAATGGAGAAGAAAGAATCCCTTGTACTCAATTTTGATATGAGGACAATTAATGACAATTAATGACACAGTGGGGGTGAGAGAAGGGGAGAGCAGAGAGAGAAAGAATGAAGTAGGGGTGGAGAAAGGAAGAGCTGAAAGAGGGAAGGAGAGAGGGGGATGGGGTCTTGGTGTGTGCCACACCTTTCGGGGGCAAAACACGATTGTAAGAGGGACTTTACCTAGCAAATGCAATCAGTGTAACCTGGTTTCTTGTACCCTCAATGAATCTCCAATGATAAAAAAAAAATGTAAAAAATAAAAAAAGATTTAATGCAATGGCCATTAAATCACCAACATCATACTTTGAAGAACTTGAAAATAAATACTTCTTCCTTGTTCATGGAACCAGAAAAACACCAAAATAGTCAATGAAATACTTATAAATAAAATTACATCAGGAGGCATCACTTTACAAGATGTCAGGTTATACTACAAGTCAATAGTGTTGAAAAGCATTATATTCGTGCAAATATAAGGACATACATCTATGGAACAGAATAGAAAACCTAGAGATAAAACCAGCCTCACATTGCCACCTCATCTTTGATTAACCAAATAAAAGTATACACTGAGGAAAAGAATCCTTGTTTAATAAAAGGTGTTGGGAGAACTGGTTAGCCACATGAAAAAGACTGAAACTAGACCTACATCTCTCACCACTTAGAAAAATTGACTCATGATGGATAAAATATTTAAATCTAAGACATAAAATGATTAAATACTCTAGAAAAAATGGTAAAACTCTTGGTATCAGCTTGGGGAAAGATTTTATGAGGACTCCAATGGCAATTGGAACAACAACAAAAATAAACAGGACCTGATGAAGCTAAAAAGCTTCAGCACACTTAAGGACACAAAAATTAAAGTGAATAGACAACCTTCACAATGGGGGAAAATATTTGCATGTTACAAGTCTGACAAAGAACTGATATACAGAGAACTCAAATTAACCAATAAGAAGAGAACAATCAGGGTGGTGCCTATGGCTCAAAGGAGTAAGGCACCAGCCTCATATGCCAGAGGTGGTGGGTTCAAACCCAGCCCCAGCCAAAAACTGCAAAAAAAAAAAAAAAAAAAAAAAGAAGGAGAGAGCAATCAATAAGAATTTTTTTTATTTTTCACTGGGCAAGAGATATGAACAGAACTTTCTCTCAAGAGGAAAGAAAAATGTCCAGCAAACACATGAAAAATGGTCATCATCCCTAATCATCAGAGAAATGCAAATCAAAACCACTTTGAGATATTGCCTATCCAGAGTAAGAATAGCCCACATCACAGAGTTCCAAAGCTACAGATGCTGGCATGGGTGTGGAGAGAAGGAAACATTTTTGTGCAACTGGTGGGATTACAAACTAGTACAGCTGCTGTGGAAAGTAGTATGGAGAATCCTCAAAGAGATAAATCAGACCTTCCATTTGATCCTGCAATCCCATTACTACGTATCTATGCAGAAGAAAAATAAATTATTTTACCATAAGGACATTTGTACTAGAATGTTTAGTGCAGCTCAGTTCACAATCACCAAGATGTGGAATCAACCCCAGTGCCCATCAACCCATGAGTGGATTAACAAACCGTGATATATGTATACTATTCAGCCACAAAAAGATGGAAACTTTACATCTATTGTATTAAACTTAATGGAGTTTTGGAACATTATCCTTAGTAAAATATCACAAGAATGGAAAAGCAAATATCCAATGTACCCAATACTAGTATCAAACTAGTAGATGAACAACTACAGGCCCCCTTGAGAGAAAAACACAATTAAATTCAAGAGAAAGGGAGGAGGGAGAATGGAGGTGAAAGAGGGAAGGAGAGGGTTTTGGTGGGTTCTCATCCAATAGGCACAATATAGGGGTGGGTATATGGCACGTCTTCTTGGGTGAAGGGCTCAACTACAATTTGGACTTTACCTAATAGATGCAAACAGTGTAACCTAATAGTTGCACCCTCATATTAATCTGAAATTTAGAAAAATAAATAAATCTCACAGGAGGCAGCCCTCAAACAAAATAGATGAAAAATATTTTCTTCAGACCTGTCATACTTTGAGTTAATCTTTCCTAGATTCTGACGAAGGACCTTGGAAAGGCTGACTGTTTCAAATTTCCCCTGCAAAAGACATATGTTCTGCTTTTCTCATTTTTTTAGCCTCTCTGAATAGCCTTCTTGAAATATGTCAATGGAGCATATTTGGGGATGAAATATTTTGATTTCCTTCAGTTTCTTCCAGACATTGGGGGAGGTTTATAAGTACTGCACTGGGAAATAAATTTAAATGTAATTCTAGCACTCTGGGAGTCCAAGGCAGGTAGATTTCTTGAGCTCAGGAGTTTGAGACTAGCATGACAAGAGCAAGACCCTGCCTGTACTATAAATAAGAAAAAACTAGCTGGGCATCATGGCTGGTGCCTGTCGGCCCAACTACTTGGGAGGCTGAGGTAACAGGATCACCTGAGCCCAAGATTTTGAGCTATGAGTTATGATGATGCCACGGTACTCTACCCAGGGCAACAGAGCAAGCCTCTGTCTCAGAAATGAATGAATGAATGAATGAATTTGGTGGATCCCAGAACAGAATGTATTAGAGAGTATCTTTTAGTTCCTCAGCTATTCTGTTTCCCTTTCTGCAAATGTTATCCCACTTGAGGGAAGACAAGGGCAAGCTGAAAGGTTAAAAGGAAAGGGAAGTCTATTTGACCCAATATATAATTTATGTCATAATTGTTTAAAATTCTTTTCTATCAATTTATCTTTTTCAGATTATGAAGCATTTGCCTGATAATAATATCAGTAAGGGATAAAGGCAGGCTTCTAAATTGAGTGGAAAAGGATGGGGCCTCTGGCTTTAGTTGTGTACTTAGGATCCTTCTCTGTCCTATCATTCTCTATGGATAGGGTGTCAGTCTCTTTAGTATGGCCTGGGTAAGGAATAATAGCAATTTTAGTAGCAGGGTGAATACCTTATAATATAGCAGGAATTACGTGCCCTTTGACAATTAAAGTACCAGCAGAAATTAAGAATCCATGGGATTTCCAAATTGTGCAGGCCGCACAGCAGCCTTCAAAAGCACATCTGAAGTCATTGTCAAGATTAACAGTTTTTTTCTTTTGCAAGCTCTAGTAAGTGCTATAAGTTCAGGAGCTTGGGCTAACTCTAAAGTAGGCAAAGAATATACCTCAAGTGTTTCATGTGGGGAAACTATAATTTAGAGAGTTATTATGTTTCCCCTGAAATTTAGATTACAATAGCCTATATTACAATGGCCTAGAATAGGCTAAAAAGGTTTTCCATCTCTCTATAACATCCATCCTCTCTTTTTGGGAATTAAAACCTGCATCCCTTCCTCAAGCCAGTGGTTGGAAGGAGAAGGGAGTGTCCTTTGTTCTTTGTCCCACAGATAATACAGCTCAATAGGATTGTCTGGGTAGAATTTTTGAGATTATTTTAGCCAAATAAGATAATCAAATGGATGAATTGAAACTGTGAACTATATTTGAACAGCAATAGCCTAAAGCCGAAAACCTCCCCTTTCAAAGCTCTGTTCTTTTTGCTCAGAGGCAGGATGTTGGCACTATCAAGTGGGACTCTGTCAATCGCCTCAGCTACTGGAAAATTATCAAACATTTTTTCCCCTATCCTCAAAGCACTTGTCATTTTTCTTCTAATGTGGCCTCAAGGACAAGTGCTGAAATTTCAATAATAAACTTTCAGAAAATAAAGGAAGTCTAGGTGTCAGAGATACTCCCAGGGCTTTTGAAACCCTTCAGGTAGTTTTTATGATATCTTCTAGGCCTCACATTCTAGTGGATTGACTTATCTGCCCAGACTGGCTTCCCATACCAAGAAACCAACTCAAGTGGAATCATGACCCCAGGAATCAAAACGACCCAAGAAGAGACTTTCACACCCCTGTAATTTTGCCCCAGACTTAGCAAATTAACAAAACTAGTCATCTAATCCCCTGCCTGTCAAACTATCTTTAAAATCCCTGTCTGCTAGATTCTCATGGAGGCAGATTTGAGAGATTCCTTGTCTCCCCAGTCAGAAATAAACTCTCCATTGCTACCCTGACTATCTCAGTGCATGGCTCTCTTTGCTCAGTGGGCAGTACTACTTTGCTGGGTGGTAACACCTATAAATCCCTGGAGTCAAAGTGATGGTAAATTAGTATATTCCTCTAATGAGGATCCAGAATAAACTAGCCCCTCAAATAACCAAATTTTTGACTCCTTCCAGACTTTTGGGACAGATCGCCCCAGTTGGGTGTGACTTGGTCACTATAGAACCTTGGTTAGAAGAAACAGTCTTGCAAACTTATCAGTCATACGGTTGTATAACTTATGCCCCAGAGAGATACGTTTTTGTATATCAATAAAAAGGAAAACCTTGGACCTATACAGGCATTAAAGAGGGAGATGATGGTCAGTATTTATCAAGATTCTCTATTACTCCTTTTACTGTACATAATGACTCAGATATAAAAGCTGAACAATTTCCCAAAAACTGTTTTCACAGGCAACTAGGAGAATTTTGGATACAGACTCCATCTAGTAACCTAAGGGGCTTATCTCCCAGGAGTACCCCTGATGAGGGGTTGCAGTGCCACAACATGTGCTTTGTAACCTATCTATACCTTGAGGAAATAGCTAATAAAACTGCAGCTGTAACAACTGCCCAGAAGAAATCTTTAAAACCTTTCACTTGTGGCTTGGCGCCTGTGGCTCAACAGGCTAAGGCACCAGCCACGTACACCTGAGCTGGCGGGTTCGAATCCAGCCTGGACCCGCCAAACAACAATGATGTGCTGCAACCAAAAAATGGCTGGGCATTGTGGCGGGCACCTGTAGTCCCAGCTACTTGGGAGGCGGAGGCAGGAGACTAGCTTGAGCCCAGGAATTGGAGGTTGCTGTGAGCTGTGAGTCCACAGCACTCTATCCAGGGTGACAGCTTGAGGCTCTGTCTCAAAAAATAAATAAATAAATAGATAATAAAAAAAACTTTCACTCGAGTAATTGTTGATAATCACAGACCTCTTGATTACATGTAGAACAAAGGGTTATTTGTATGCACACAGCATGAGTAATCAACTATAATACAATCAGCTATAATACGTGCATGTTGTCAATTTGCAAGTTTCAACAAAGTACATGAGTACATGGGATGTGCAAAGCACACTCATGTGCACACATACATACGTACATCTATCAGTGAAAGTAGAAATGCATATTGATAGTTTATGCATTTGGGTTACAACATGTCAGAGATAATGATGAAATGGGGCTAGGAGATTTGTTCTCAACAATGTTTTCTTGGATTCCTCAGGAATTTGCTCTGTTCTTTCTGGGATCCTAAACTTTGGTTTCTCCTTTGTATTAATTATTTTTCTAACTTTTCTAATCTCACAGTAAATACGTTAATCAAATGTGGATTGAAATACTGTTCTAGGACAACATTGATCAAATAAAGATTTATGACTATGGTAGATAAGCAATGATGTTGAATTTATCCGATCATCAACTTAAGACTCATATGTACTTTTTTTCCCCAAAATTAATGTTAGGGTACGTATGATTAGGTTACATTGTTTGCATTTACATTACTCTACTTACATTTGTAAGGTAAAGTCCAAGTGGCAGTTGTGACCTTTACCCAGGAAGGGTGCCTTTTATCCGCATATTGTATATATTAGGTGGGAACTTACCAATCCCCTTCTTGAATTTAATTGAATTTTCTCTCATACGTGCATGTTGTCAATCTGCAAGTTTCAACAGAGTACATGAGTACATGGAATGTTTGATTTTCCATTCTTGTGATACTTTATTTAGGAGAGTGTTCTATAAATCCACGCAAGTTGTAACAAAAGATACAAAATCTTCATCTTTTTATGGTTGAATGGTATTCTATGGTATGCTTATACTACAATTTATTAATCCATTCATGTTTTGAAGTGCACTTGGGTTGTTTGCAGGTTTGTCATAGTAAATTGAGCTGCTATAAACGTTTGAGTGCAAATGTTCTTATGATAAAATGGCTTTTTTCAAGTAGATACTTAGTAATGGGGTGTCAGGATCAAATGGAAGGTCCATTTTTAATTTTTTAAGGATTCTCCATACTTCTTTCCAAAAAGGCTGCACTAGTTTTCAGTCCCACCAACAGTGTGTGAGTGTTCCCTTCTCTGTGCACCCTTGCCAGCATTTGTTGCTTTGGGTCCTTGGGATGTGGGCCATTCTTATTGGGGCTAAGTTATATATTAAGGTGGCTCTGACTTGCATTTCTCTAATAATTAGAGAATATGAGCATTTTCTCATGAGTGTGTTCACCATTCATCTGCAATCATGAGAAAAGATTCTGTTCTTGTCTCTTGCCAAGATGGTTTACTCTTTTTTTGTTTATTTGGTTGAATCCCTTGTAGATTTTGGTTATTAGCCCTTTGTCAGATATGTAGCCTGAAAATATCCTCTCCCATTTTGAAGGTTGCTCTTTGCTTTGTGTCTTGTGTCCTTAACCATCTAAAAGCTTTTTAACTTGATTAGGTCCCATTTATTTATTTTTGCTGCAGGTGCCAATGGGATCTTCTTCATAAATTCTTTCCCAAGTCTGATATTGTTAAGAGTTTTCCCCATACTTTCTCCTAGAGTATTTATAGTTTTGTGTCTTTGGCGTAAGTCTTCCATCCCTTGATAGTTAATCTATGTAAATGGCAAGAGTTGTAAGTATAGTTTCAGCCCTTTACATGTGGCTAACCAGTTCTCCCAGTACCTTTTATAAAGTAGGGATTCTTTTCCCCAATGTATGCTTTTGTTTGCTTTAAGGAAAATCAGATGGGGATATGAGACTTGGTTTCAACTCTAAGTTCTCTGTTCTGTTCCATAGATAAATATCTCTATCTTTATGTCAATACCATGCGGTTTGGATCACTACAGACTTGTAGTATAACCTGATTACATGATGCCTCCAGATTTGTTCTTATTTATTAGAATTGCATTGACTATTCAGGGTTTTATTTGGTTTCATACAAAATGAAGGTCCAGTTTTTCAAGTTCTTCAAAGTATGACAATGGAATTTAATGGGTGTTGCACTAAATCTGTTCTGTGTAATATAGACATTTTAACAATGTTGATTCTTCCCAGCCAAGAGCATGGTATATTCTTCCATTTGTTAGCATCCTCTGCTATTTCTTTTTGAGTGATTCATAGTTCTCTCTGTAGAGATCCTTCACATCCTTTGTATACCAAATCCTAAAATATTTCATTTTCTTTGGAGCTATTGTGAAGGGTATTGTATTTTTTATTTGATTCTCAGCTTGCTTGTTGTTGGTGTACATGAAGGCCACTTATTTCTGAACACTTATTTTGCATACTGAGATGTTGGTTTATTTCTTTTTCATTTCCAGGATTCCCATGGTTGAATCCTTGAGGTTTTTTAAGTAAAATATCATCTCATCAGCAAAAAGTGATAGTTAGACATCCTCTGTCCCTGATATGCTTTTCTTGCCTGAATGCATTGGCTGGGACTTCCAGCACTATGTTGAACAGCAGTAGTGATCATGGATATCATTGTCTGGTTCCAGTTCTAAGAGGGAATGCTTTCCATTTTTCTCTGTTCAGTATGATGTTGGCTGCAGGTTTGATGTAGATGGCTTCTGTCAGTGTAAGAAATGTTCTATCTATGCCTATTTTCTTAAGTGTTCCAATGACAAAAACAAAAAGCATGCTAAATTTTGTCAAATGCTTATTTTTGCATCTCTTCAGAAGATCAGATAGTCTTTCCTTTTTCTTCTGTTTGTGCGCTGGATTACATTCATTGATTTGTATATGTTGAACCAGCCTTCATCCTTGGAATAAAGCCCACCTGGTCATGATGTATTACATTTTTGACACACGGCTGAATTCTATTTGCTATAATTATATTGAGTATTTTTATATCAATATTCACGAATAATAGTGTTCTATAGTTTTCTTTTCTGTTGAGTTTTGAAATCAGGATGTTATTTGCTTTGGAGAAGGCATTGGTGAAGGTTCCTTTTTGAATTATGTTCTTCAATATTGGTATAAGAACATTTGGTGGAATTCTGGAATAAAAATGCCTGGTCCAGGACTTTTGTTGTTGTTGTTGTTGGAAGCTTTTTATTGTTGTTGCAATTTTGGTACTTCATATTGGTCTGTTTTAGAGTTCTTTTTCTTCCTAGTTAAGTCTAAGGGAGGTAATGTGATTGCAGAAATTGGTCCATTTCCCACATTTTCAAATTTCTGGGCATAAATTTTTTTGTAATATTCAGAGATGATCTTTTGTATCACTGTGACTTTTATTGTTATTTCATTTTTCATTTCTGGTTAATGCTTTTAGAGATCTTACTTTTATGTTTCTGGTTAATCTGGCCAAAGGTTTATTGATTTTATTCATTTTTTTCAAGGAATCAACTTTTTGTTTTTTTAATCTTCCAAATGGTTCTTTTGTTCTTGATTTCATTTAGTTCTGATCTTATTTTAGTTGTTATTATTTCTTTTTGTTTTACTGGGTTTGGGAATGGATTGCATTTTCTTTTCCAGCTCCTTGATATGATTCATTAGATTGTTCATTTACACTTTTTTATACTTCTGGCTATGGGCATTTAATACATGGGAAATGCAATACATTTCCCTCTTATGACTTCTTTTGTAGTATCCCACAAGTTTTGATAGCTTATAGCTTCATTGTCATTTTGTTCAAGGAATCTAATAATTTCCTTGTTTATCTCCTCCTTGACCCAGCTATTGTTCAGCAAGAGGTTGTTCAGTTTCCATGACTTTGTGTGGGAATGTGTGTTTATGTTAGAATTGAATTCTACTTTTATTCCATTGTGGTCTATGAAGATACAAGGTATAATTTCTTTTCTTTTAAATTTGTTGAGGATTGATTTGTTTCAAAGTATATGTTCCTTTTCAGGGAAAGATTCGTGAGCTGGTGTGAAGAACACATATTCAGTAGTATTGGGTTAAATATTCTGTATAAATCTCTTACACCCATTTGTTCTAAAGTTGTGTTTAAGCCCATTGTTTCTTTAGTTTCTGCTTAGGGGATCTATCCAGTTCTGTCAATGGGGATGTTAAAGTCCCCAACTATTATGGTGTCATAGATTATCATATTGTTGAAATCAAGTAGGGTTCATTTTATACATCTGAGGGTGTTAATGTTGGTTGCATGAACATTTAGGATTGAAATGTCTTCTTGTTGTATTGTTCCCTTGACCGTTATATAGTGTCCATCTTTGTCTATCTTTACTTTTGTTGCTTTAAAGTCACAAAACAATTGTGACTCCCACTTTCTTTTGGTTTCTATTTATTTGAAATCTTATTTTCCAACCCCTCACCCTAAGTCATGAATTGTCCTTAGAAGTTATATGTGTTTGAAGATGTCATGTACTTGACTTGCACTTTTTTAATCCAATAAACAAGTCTGTGTATCTTCAGTGGAGAATTCAAGACATTCACAATTATTGAGAGAACTCTGTTCATCTTGTTATGGAGTGGTCTGTTGCCTTATTTTATCACTTGGGCCATTGTGCAAACCAGGCTATGTCCTTTAGTTTCCAGATGTCTTTTCTTTCCTGATGTTCCATTAAGTTGGTCTCTGTATAACACAGGTCTGAGAATTACCTACAGAGATGGTCTTATAGTGGAAATTTCCTCAAATTTGTTTGTCAGTAAAACATTTGATTTCTCCATAAAATATGAAACTTAGCTTTGCATGATACAGAATCCTAGGCTGAAAGTTGTTTTGGTTGGGAAGTTGAGGGTGGTAGCCAATTCTCTTCAGGCATGTAAAGTTTCTGCTAAAAAATCTGCTCTTTCCCTTATGTATTTGCCCTTCTAAGTCAACTGCTGCTAACACCTGGCTGCTTGCAAGATTTTCATTTTGACTCTGGTCAAGTTAATTACAACATGCCTAATCTACATGCTTATTTTGGGAACTCTTGATTATTATAAGCAGCTGTCATGAGTCCTAATTGCAATAGGGTCTCTGAATTCTCTGAAGGAAGGAGATCTACTATGAAACACATGACCATTTAAGCACTAATTTCAGATCCTGATAATGCTTCTTTCTACTCTTGCACCCTTAGGCAATTTAATATCTCCCCCATCTTTAGTTTCCTCATCTCTAAAGTAGACTTAATAGTATTTACTCTGAAGGTCTTTGTGAAGATTCAGTCAAATTTAGGCTGGGTTTGGTGGCTCATCCCTGTAATCCTAACACTCTCAGAGGCCAAAGTGGGTGGATTGCCTAAGCTCATATGTTTGAGATGAGCCTAAGTCAGAGCGAGAACCACATCTCTTAAAAAAAAAAAATTGACTGGGCTTTGTGGCAGGAGTCTGTAGTCTCAGCTACTTGGGGGACTGAGACAAGGGGATCACTTGAGTCCAAGAGTTTGAGGTTGCTGTGAGCTAGATGCCATGGCACTCTACCAAGGGCAACAAAGTAAGACTCTGACTCAAAAAAAAAGAAGAAGAAGAAAGATTAAATCAAATGTACATTAAACAAACCCACCTTATCCCCACCTTTAGTTAAGTAATAAAGTGAGTTTTAAGATTCAAAGTCAGACCCAAGAACTGGGATTAAGTTTCCCAGACCAAGAGGTGATAAAGGTTACACTATTATTAAGGAGTGGGCATGGAGGGAGAACTGGTTTAGAAAAAATAAGGTATTCTGAGAAGGGATTGTACAGTCTACTCATAAATAACAGTTAATTGTTTTTCAAGGAAGTTGTAGGCAGTTATCTTATTCAATTCTAGGACAATTAATTTATTTATTCATTAAATAAATACTTAGTGAATAATAACTATATATGCATAATTACATAAAAAATATACATAGGAAGGACACAATCACTACATCTAAAATATAATGTAAGTAGGGAGATCAATAAAATGTATGGCATGAGAAACTCAAATTGTCCAGATGTAAGGCAACTAAGCTAATCTTGTCTGGGGAGCAGAAAGTGTCAAGGAAGTTTTCTTGGAAGAGATCCTCTCTTTACTAAGTTGTAGGGATAAATATCAATTACTCAAGAAGAATGGATGTAAGGATAGTCGAGATACAGAGAATAAATAGCATATAAAAAGGCAAAGAATTTGAATAAATATAGCAAATATGAGGAACTGCTTCTAATTAAGCATGGCTTGATATGAACTTAAATTCTACTGGGAGGAAGACTGAACATAAGTCAACAAGATAGAAACATAGTGATAAATTCTATCATGAAAGTGAAAGGGCTATTCCTTAGTATATCAGTGATCAGAAATGCTTTACTGAGGAGATACCATGTTAGGTGGGATGTGAACAATAGGAGTCAGACATGTGAAGGTCTGGGAGCAGATGACTCAGTAAGTGCTAAGACCGAAAGCAAGAACAAACTTCTTTGCAATGGAGAGAGAAGCCAATGTCGCTGCAAAGTTGGGAGGAATGAGCTGTCATGAGATTGTTGTAGTAGATGAGTTAAAGAGCTAAGAAGGGGCCAGATCACATAGACAATGTTAAGATTTGGTTTTTCTCATCAGTGAGGTAGAAAGTCATTGAAGGATTTTGACAGGCACAAAAATGTAATCAAATTGTTACATTTTCAAAATGTGCAAAATGAAGTTAGAAAGATAGATAAATTCAGATCATAAGTCAATATGTGTCCTACCAAGGAATCTGGCTTTTACCTGAAGACTAAGAGAATTTGCTGATGGATTTGAAGTAGGAGAGTAAGAATAAAATTTGAATTCTAGAATGATAACCTGAAAACTTGCAGAAGATGAGTTTGAGGGACAAATCTATAATCAAAGAGACCATTTAAGAAGTTTTTAAAAGTATGCAGACAAAATCTAAAAGGATAGGAATTAAAGAAATTAGTTTGAGAATAAAGAGGAAGAAAAAGTTTTAGTGCTTAAATATGCAAATGGATGGACTTGATAGAGGGAGTGAGGAGGTTAGAGAGAGGAAGCAGGCTGGGATATGTCCCAGGTTTTGTACTTAGTATAAATGGTATATAATGATACAGTTCATCTAATAGAGAACAAAGTAATAGGAACAGATATGTTTTCTAAGTGTTTTAAATGAAAGGACTATAAGACTTATGAAAAATTTTATAGACAAATTTATTTCAAACATATATCAAATTTTTTTGTCAAAGGGAAGTGGGGGGTACAGGGAGGGAGCCACATGTCAGAGTATTAACTTTTATTAACAAGTTGGGCGGCTAAAAAAGGAAACCACTCAGGTGACTAAAATAAGAAAAGTAGACTAATTCAGAGAAGGCATGAGGTATCACACAGGTGGGAAACAATGCTTACAGGGGCAACTAAAACTTTTTTTTTTCCTGTACAGGCAGGGTCTCCATCTATCTCTCAGGCTGGAATGCAGTGGTGTGATCATTGATCATATAGCTCACTGCAAGTTCAAACTCCTGAGCTCAAGCAATCCTCCTGCCTCCACCTCCCAAAGTGCTGGGATTACAGGCATGAGCCACCATGCCCAGCTCAAGTTTTTTTGTTTTTATTTTTTAATAGTAAGACTGAAGATTCATTTCATAAGGTCATAAAAATATCATGTCCATCTCCAGTTATTAAGGAAGACTGTGGAACAATAACCAAAGATGCAAGGCAGCCAACTCCCTTCACAGGGAAAGAAAAAAGCACCATAATTGAGAAGCAAAAGAGTCCAGGCATGGTGGCTTGTACAGAGGCAGGAAGATCACTTGAAGCTAGGAGTTCAAAATCATCCTAGCCAACACAGTGAGAACTTTCTCTACAAAAAATTGTTTTAATTAGCAGGGTTTGGTGGCAAGCGCCTGTAGTCTCAGGTACTCAGGAGACTGAAACAGGGGATCACTTGATCCTAGGAGTTCAAGGTTACAGTGAGCTATGTGATGCCACTGCACTCCAGCCTGGGCGATAGAGCAAGACTCTGTCTCAAAAGAGAGAGAGAGAGAGAGAGAGAAGGAAAAAGGAAGGAATAAGAATGTTAATTTGGGTTTGATATTATTATAAAAAGATTTTTGTCCCCTAACAGCGGTGTCCAGTAGGTCCAATTACTATGTAAGTATCATGAAATAGTGTTAGCAGAATACAGAAGCAACAAGTTGTACTTTTAAATAAAATTTCATAGTATATAAAAGCTTTGAAAAAGGATATATAGATATCCAGATATATACTTTAGCCATTTCTTACCCATGGGACAAAATACTTTCTTTTGACAGTCTGAACAAAATAAGGCTGCCTTTTGAAGCTGAACATTCTAGATTCATTTGGGGGGCATCAGTGATGTTAATGAGACTAGCAGAGAGGAATATAGTGGCAGGGCTAGGACACTAGTGGATGCAGCAGGTGATGAGGCAACAAATGACAACTGTTTTTTTGTTTTTTTGAGACAGAATCTCACTCAGTTGTCTTGGGGTTGAGTGCTGTGGTGTCATAACTCACAGCAACCTCAAACTGTTGAGCTAAAGAGATTCTCTTGTCTCAGCCCCCTGAGTAGCTGGGACTACAGGTTCCTGCCACAACACCTGGCTAATTTTTCTATTTTTTTTTTCTTTTTAAGTAGAGATGGAGTCTCACTCTTGCTCAGGATGGTCTTTTTTTTTTGAAGCAGAGTCTTACTTATCACCCTCGGTAGAGTGCTGTGGCATCACAGCTCACAGCAACCTCAAACTTTTGGGCTTAAGAGATTCTCTTGCCTCAGCCTCTAGAGTAGCTAGGACTACAGGTACCTGCCTCAACACCTGGCTATTTTTAGAGACGAAGTCTTGCACTGGTTTAGTCTGGTCTCGAACCTGTGAGCTCAGGCAATCCACCCTCCTCGGCCTCCCAGAGTACTAGGGTTACAGGCACGAGCCACCAGACCCAGCCTTTCAGTTTGGTCTTGAACTTCTGAGCTCCAGTGATCGACCTGCCTCAGCTTCCTAAAGTGCTAGAATGATAACCGTCAGCCACCTCACCTGGCCTGCAGTATGATTTTTAATAAGTGACTGAGTTTAAGTTTCATCATCACTAAAATTCATTTACTTATTGAAGGCCTACTACATATTGGCAATTCTTTTAGGCACTGGAGAGTAAAACTGTGAACAAGAAGTAGTGGGGATAGATGGCATAACAAATGCAAAGATCCAAAGCAAAACCAAATTTATTTGTTTGAAGAAAAGAGAAAAGTGCACTGTACCTGCAAAGTAACGAATGGGGTTGCGGTAGTAAATGAGTTAGAGAGCGGGACAGTAGCCAGATCACAGGATTTTAAAGGTAATATTAAGGATGTTGACTTTTTTCTAAATAAGACAGAATTGACTGAGATATTTAAGTTAGGAGCATAACAATATCTGATTTACATTTATGTAAGATTGGTCCACCCAAAAGAGGAATGAATGGGGGATGGAGAGTGAGCAACAGGACAAACTATTAGGAAGAGTAGCAGAAGTAGAAGTGATAAATATTTGTGGTTGTAATAAGATGGCAGTAGCAGAGATGGTCAGACATAGACTATATTTTGTACATAGACATAACAGGACTTTCCAAAATGATGCATGTGGATAAGAAGAACCATCAAGAATAGCACTTAAGGGTGGCACCTATGGCTCAGTGGGTAGGGTGCCAGCCCGATATACCAAGGGTGGTGTGTTCAAACCCAGCCCCGCCAAACTGCAACCAAAAAATAGCTGGCATTGTGGCGGGTGCCTATAGTCCCAGCTACTCAGGAGGCTGAGGCAAGAGAATCGCCTGAGCCCAGGAGTTGGAGCTTGCTGTGAGCTGTGTGACACCACAGCACTCTACCGAGGGCGATAAAGTGAGACTATGTCTCTACCAAAAAAAAAAAGAAAAGAAAAAAGAGAGAAGAATAGCTCTTAAGATTGTTACTATATACTGGGTAAATTAAGTTAATTAAAGGAAGGGAAAGACTAAGGGAGGTATAAATTTGGGGGAATAGGGATTAGGAATTCTGTTTTCATCAGGATAATTTAAGATGTTTATTAGGTATCTACACTTTGAGATGTCAGTAGGCAATTGGGTAATATATGACTGATACTCTAGAACAGTATTTTCTCCTGTTTTATCTCACAGAACACTTGACCTATAGTTAAATTTCCCTGTCACATTTGAATTACGTTGATCACCAAAAAAAAGTTAAAAAAAATAATATTCTTACTGTGCTTTGAACTTCCTTTGAAAATAATTTGATTAATGATCTTTAAAAATTTTCACGGCACACCTAAAATCTTTTCATGGCACACTGGTGTGAACCACGCACTTATTGAAAATCGCTGCTCTAGAACACCCACTTGCTTAGAGGGTTAGGAATGGCCCCCTAGTACAGGCAACCATATTGGCCTTACAATATACATCCCTGCTTTTTCTAATGGTACCAATAGTTACTCCTAACTCAGTGTTGGTTCCACCTCTTCCATCGCCAGAATCAAATCATGACTGTGTGATTTGCTTTGAGAATGAAGTTATCCTGGCCTACTTTCATGTGGACATAACTTCTTCGGCATGGAATGTGCCAAAAAGATTGGTGAAACATGTTCAGTTTGTCAAATAGCTGTTACTCAGACAATCCAAATCCACTCTAAACTATATACAATTTGCATAAATACTATATCTCTGTATAGACTCATAAAGGCATGGGTAAAATGGTACTTCTCAGTAAATTTCCTAATGAATTGTTATGACTGGTATCAGGCTTTATTGGGATTAGGCTATGGTTGTTGGTAAACTTATAAAAGGCTGCTATGGTAACACTAAATCTAAGTGGTCTCTTACCCATTAGTTTGGTTTGAATTATTTATACTATCCTGTAGACTCAGAGACATAGCTTGTATGTTATATCTGGGAGTTAGGGCACTTGCAGCTGTAACTGAGGTCACCTCTTCTGCTGAGCCAGGTTCACCTGCTAACGCTGAAGTTCAGTCTGGCTGAGTGAAGATAATCATAGGTTATATGACCTGATGAGAAAGAGTATATGTCTAAGATTTCAAAACAATGGGTTCCAAAGCATAACTATATTAAGAATTTATGGAGAGCACTTGGCACTACAGATGATTAAGACATTTCCAGTGTTGTCTCTTTACACTGCCAGGTTTGCTTTTTTTTTTTTTACAACTAACTTTTTAATGTATTGTAGTTACTTAATGTGACAATGGGGCTAATGGCAGTTTACTAGAGCACTGGTTATACTTTCAGACAAAACATTGATTTCATCTTAGTCAGAATCCTCAAGATTGATATTAAGAATGGATCTAGAATGCAGTTGTGAATTCCTACCCATTTCCTCCCTTGGTGAATGTGGAAAGAACCACCTAAGTTTTCATATATTAGGAAGGGCATGAAGTCAAGCTACACTCCAAGGTGTGGGGCTAAGGAGGGACACAAAGCAGAAAGGAATTTGGGCCTGTGGCAATCGAGAAGCCTCCCTGTCAGCTCTAGACTGTCTTACCTCCAGAGTTCTGTAGTGTGAGAGTAATAAACTTCCATCTTAGCTTCTCTGCATATCTTCTATATCTCTGCACCAGTCTTTCTACACAATTGCCTTTTCTTCAGTGTCATCACCTCAACAGACTCAGTGTTCCGTATTTTATTTCCTGAATACTCCCATGGCCTTTGTCCATTTGTGTTGCCCTAAAGGAATATCTGAGGCTGGGTGATTTGTAAAGATAAGAGGTTTATTTGGTTCATAGTTCTGCAGGCTGTACAAGAAGCATGGTGCCAGCATCTGGTTCTGGGCTCTAGGTTGCTTCCACTCATAGAGGAAGGTGGAGGGGAGATAGCATGTGTAGAAATCACATGACAAAGAATAAGCTAGTGGGGCAGAGAGGTGCTGGGCTCTTTTTAGCAAGCAGCTTTTACTGGAAGTAGGCCCCACATCCAACACTGGGTATCAAATTATAACAAGAGGTTTGGAGGGGACAAATATCTAAACTACAGCCATCTATTAATAAGACTATCCTGATTCTATAATTCTTTTAATTTTTTTTTCTGAATAGAATTTTCTTCTCCTCCTCCTCTTCCTCCTTCTTCTTCTTTTTGTCTTAGTACATATTAAAGCTTTCTACTTCTTACAAACTACACTTCCATTAGGGAATAAAGGTAACTTACATGCTCCATCTGTCACTCTATTTATTGTCAGCATTTACTGAACTTAATTCATGATCCTCTTTTCTTTCACTAGCTTTCTAAGTACATAGTGGTGAGTTTTCTCCCTAATAGTCCACAAGAAACCTTGTGGTGTTGCCCTTACCAATCTCATTGATGACATCCTGATTTTTCCGCCCATTTCTCTTTTATCTCTTTTCTCTTGGCATTCCTATGTTACTTATTTATATTTTAGTTTTTTTTTAACTTACCATTTTCTGCATTTTATAATAATCATTTTATTCACTCCTTCAATCAGCTCATGTTGAAGAAGATTGGGGAAGTGGGGGGGGCACTTGACCGGCACAAAACTCACAGAACACCAAGGCTTGTACTACAAGAAAGGTCTTTATTGGCAGGGGAAGCTGCAGAGCAGCATTAAGGAGGAGAGGAGAGAGAGAGAGAAACGGGGGAAGAGAGGAGAGGAAACAGAGAAGGGGGAAGAGAGAGAGAGAACAGGAGAGGAGAAGAGACACACGGGGGGGGGGATGGGAGAGGAGAGAGAGAGAGCAAAAAAGACAAGGGCATCTGATATAGTCTCGGTTAGGGGAGGTGTCGGGATGGTAGAACAGCCAATAAGGTGTTACTGCTCTGGTGCGAAGAGCCGTAGGGGGCCGGCCATAAGTTTGAGCTTTTCAGTGGATAATCGGGATATACAAAGTTGTGCAATTATCTAACATTCCTCCCTTCTTGATATTTTAAAAATAGAAGGTTGGCCTTGGGATAGGGGATGACGAGTTCTCTCTTCTGTAGCTTCTTCCTGCTGAGAGGGGCAAGTAATTTTAATTGGCCAACTAGAAGGTGATTATGATTTTTAAACAAGAGGTGAGAGGAGGTGTTAGAAGATGAGTTTTGGAGAGCAGCCATATGTGCTGCACGGTCTTCCTTGTATATTGGAGAGGTCAGGGAGAAGAAGGTCTAGTGTTTGAAGGCAGTCATGAGTGGATGACAAGTCAGGGAGTAGGTAAGAGGGATGTAGGATTTAGTGTGGGACATGTATTAAAAGACAATGATGGGTTAGATAAGAGAGGTCTGGACATTAAGAATAAGGCATGGTGGTATGGTTTGAAGATTTTTGTATGTTAAAAGATTAGATAGAGAATGAGGGGATAAGACAGTAGAAGGGGAACTGAAAGTGTTTTTGATTCGTGTATTAGAGTAACTGCAGCTGTTAACATCTTGAGACAAGGGGCTTAACTTTGAACTAATTGTTTTGAGAGAGTAGTAACTGGAGCAAAGGTGGGGCTTAGCTGATGTTTAAGCACACAGAGTAAATTCACGGTTTTCTGTGACATTTAGGAGGAAGTGGCGAGAAAGATCAGGAAGGTGGAGGGTTGGAGCTTCTAGTGAAGAATGCTGCAGAGATTTAAAAGAAGTGGAAATGGAGGTTAGGAGAAGTTTATGAGGGTCACTTGGAGTAAAGAGTATTATATAAAGGAGTAGTTAGAAGAGAAAAGTTGAGAATTTACGCTCTGAGGTATTTAGGTAATTTTAAAAGGAAAGGAGTTCTTGTTTTGTGGTGGGGAGGGGAAAGTTGTGAAGAAGGCTTTTTAAATTTGTAGTAATAGCTTTGAAGTTTGGAGATAGAAGGATATTAAGGTGACTTTTTGTTGGAATAATTGAATTTTTGAGGGAGAGATTAT
>CAUYON010064457.1:0-30426 GCA_963573935.1 Arctocebus calabarensis | reverse complement strand
GCTGTATACATTGGATACTTTTTCTTCCATTCTTGAGATACTTTGCTAAGGAGAATGTGTTCCAGCTCCATCCATGTAAATATGAAAGAGGAAAAGTCACCATCTTTCTTTAAGGCTGCATAATATTCCATGGTATACATGGACCACAGTTTATTAATCCATTCGTGGATCAATGGGCACTTGGGTTTCTCCCATGACTTAACAATTATGAATTGGACTGCATAAACAATCTGGTACAGATATCTTTGTTGTAATGTGATTTTTGGTCTTCTGGGTATATACCAAGTAAAGGAATTATAGGGTCAAATGGCAAGTCTATTTTTAAATCTCTGAGTGTTCTCCAAACGTCTTTCCAAAAGGGATGTATTAGTTTGCATTCCCACCAACAATGTAGAAGTGGTCCCTTTTCTCCACATCCATGCCAACATCTCTGGTTTGGGGATTTCATAATGTGGGCTAATCTTAACTGGAGTTAGATGATATCTCAAGGTAGTTTTGATTAGCATTTCTTCATGTGTCTGAAGGCCGTGCACCTGTCTTCTTTAGAGAAGTTTCTCTTCAGATCTTTTGCCCATCCTGAGATGGGATCGCTTGTTCTTTTCTTGCTAATACGTTGGAGTTCTCTGTGTATTCTGGTTATTAAACCTTTGTCAGAGGCATAACCTGTAAATATTCTCTCCCATTCTGAGGGCTGTCTGTTAGCTATACTTACTGTGTTCTTGGCTGTGCAGAAGCTTTTTAGTTTCATCAGATCCCAGTAGTGTATTTTTGAAACTGCTTCCATTGTGTTGGGGGGTCCTCCTCATAAAGTATTCGCCCAGGCCAATTCTTTCAAGAGTGTTCCCTGCACTTTCTTCTAGTATTTTTATAGTTTCATGTCTTAAGTTTAAATCTTTAATCCTGTGTGAGTCTATCTTCGTTAGTGGTGAAAGGTGTGGTTCAATTTCAATCTTCTACAAGTCGCCAGCCAGATTACTCATCACTGTTTGTTAAATAGGGAATCTTTTCCCCCACTGAATGTTTTTAATTGGCTTGTCGAAGATCAAATAGCAGTAAGTACTTGGGTTCTTCTCTTGGTTCTCTATTCTGTTCCAAACATCTACCTCTCTGTTTTTGTGCCAGTACCATGCTGTTTTGATCACTATCGATTTATAGTACAGTCTCAGGTCTGGTAGCATGACCCTTCTTGCTTTGTTTTTATTTCTAAGTATTGTCTTGGCTATTCGAGGTTTTTTTCTGATTCCATATAAAATGAAGTATTATTTTTTCAAGGTCTTTAAAATATGACAATGGAGCTTTAATAGGCATTGCATTAAAATTATATATTGCTTTGGGAAGTATGGATATTTTAACAATATTGATTCTTCCCAACCATTAGCATGGTATGTTTTTCCACTTGTTGACAAGTTCAGCAATTTCTTTTCTTAGAGTTTCATAGTTCTCTTTATAGAAGTCTTTCACTTCCTTTGTTAGGTAAACTCCCAAATATTTCATCTTCTTTGGCACTACTGTGAAAGGAATGGAATCTTTGACAATTTTTTCAGCTCGGTTGTTGTTAGTGCAAATAAAGGCTACTGATTTATGAGTGTTGATTTTGTAGCCTGATACCTTGCTGTATTCCTTGATCACTTCTAAGAGTTTTACAGTAGAAACTCTGGTGTTTTCCAGGCATACAATCATATCATCTGTGAAGAGTGAAAGTTTGATCTCTTCTGACCCTATGTGGATACCCTTGATTGCCTTTTTTCCCCCTAATTTCAATGGCTAAAAATTCCATTACAATGTTAAAGAGCAATGGAGACAATGGGCAACCTTGCCTGGTTCCTAATCTAAGTGGGAATGAATTCAATTTAACTCCATTCAATACAATATTAGCTGTGGGTTTGCTGTAGATGGCCTCTATCAGTTTAAGAAATGTCCCCTCTATTCCCATTTTCTTTAGTGTTCTGATCATGAAGGGATGCTGGATATTGTCAAAGGCATTTTCTGCATCCATTGAGAGAATCATGTGGTCTTTATCTTTTAATTTATTTATGTGCTGGATTACATTTATAGATTTACGTGTATTAAACCAGACTTGAGATCCTTGGGTAAAGCCTACTTGGTCATGATGTATTATTTGTTGATGTATTGCTGAATTCTGTTTGCTAGGATCTTATTAAATATTTTTGCATCGATATTCATTAGTGATATTGGTCTATAATTTTCTTTTCTTGTTGGGTCTAATCCAAGGTGATGTTTTCTCCATAGAATGTGTTGGGTAGTATTCCTTCCTTTTGTGTATTTTAGAAAAGGTTGACTAATATAGGAACTAGTTCTTTAAAGGTTTGGTAGAATTCTGACGTGAAGTCATCTGGTCCAGGGCTTTTCTTTTTAGGGAGTTTTTGTATAGTTGATGCTATTTCAGAATTGATATCGGCCTGTTCAACTTTTCCACCTCATTCTGGCTAAGTCTTGGTACGTGGTGTGCTTCCAAGTCTTGGCCAATTTCCTTCAGATTATCATATTTCTGAGAGTAAAGTTTCTTGTAATATAAATTGAGGATTTTTTGAATTTCTGAGGAGTCCGTTGTTATTTCGTCTTTACCCTTTCTGATTGATGAGATTAGAGATTTTACTCTTTTTTTCCTGGTTAGGTTAGCTAAGGGTTTATCTATTTCATTTAATTTTTTAAAAAACCAACTTTTTGATTTATTGATCTGTTCTATAATTCTTTTTGTTTTCAATTTTATTTAATTCTGCTCTAATTTTGGTTATCTGTTTTCTTCTGCTGGGTTTGGGATTGCAATGTTCTTCTTTTTCCAGTTGTTTAAGATGTCCCATTAAGTTGTTAATTTCCTCTCTCTCTGTTTTCTTGAGCAATGCTTGCAGTGCTATAAATTTCCCTCTAAGGACTGCCTTTGCAGTATCCTATAGGTTCTTATAATTTGTGTCTTCATTGTCATTTTGTTCCAAAAATTTGGAAATTTCCTGTTTAATCTCGTCAATGACCCATGTATCCTTCAGCATGAGGTTGTTAGGCTTCCATGTTTTTGTTTGAGTATGCAGATTCTTGTTGTTATTGAGTTGAACCTTGATTCCATGATGGTCTGAGAAGATGTAAGGGATAATTTCTATTTTTTTAAATTTGTTGAGGTTAGATTTATGACCTAATGTGATCTATTTTGGAGTATCATCCATGGGCTGATGAGAAGAATGTGTATTCCATTTTGTTGGGATGAAATGTTCTGTAGATGTCTGTTAAATGCAAATGTTGGATGGTTAAGTTTAAATCTATGACTTCTTTGTTTAGCTTCTTTTTGGAGGATCTGTCCAACACTGTTAGAGGAGTGTTAAAGTCTCCAACTACCACGGTGGTGGAGGAGATCAAGTTGCTCATGTCAGTTAGAGTTTCTCTTATAAATTGAGGCGCATTCTGGTTGGCTGTATAAATATTAATAATTGAAATCTCATCATATTGAGTATCACCTTTAACAAATATGAACTGTCCATCTTTATCCTTTTTTACTTTGGTTGGTTTAAATCCTATTGTATCTGCAAATAAGATTGCAACACCTGCTTTTTTCTGTTTTCCATTTGCCTGGAATATAGATGACCATCCCTTCACCTTGAGTCTATATTTATCTTTTAAGGTACGATGAGATTCTTGTATACAGTAGATATCTGGTTTAAGTTTTTGTATCCTGTCAGCCAACCTGTGCCTTTTTAGAGGACAGTTTAAACCATTCACATTAATTGAAAATAAAGATAAGCTACTGGGATGTGGAGTGGGTATGTTGGGTCCTTTCGCGATTGTAGAGTTTAGTATGTTGTCGAAAGTTTCTGCTTGAGTTTACTTTTATGGTGGAGGTTTGCGCAGGTCGTTATGGAATATAGGTGTGAGGATATCCTGGAGAGCTGATTTAATTATGACAAATTTCTTCAACATATGGATGTTGTTAAAGTATTTAATTTCTCCGTCTTAAATGAAACTCACTTTGGCTGGATAGAGGATCCTGGGTTTGAAGATATTTTGTTTTAGGAGGTTAACAGTCGGAGCCCACTCCCTTCTAGCTTGAAAGGTTTGAGCAGAGAGATCTGCAGTTATTCTAATATTTTTTCCCTTGTATGTAATGGATTTCTTGTGTCTGGCTGCTTTTAGAATCTTCTTCATGTTAACTTTAGTGAAGTTAACTACGATGTGCCTGGGGATTTCTTATTCGGGTTGAGTAGTGCTGGGGTTCTGAAACTGTCTACTATCTGAATTTCAGAGTCTCTAGGTATGTCTGGAAAATTCTCTTTCATAACCTCAAGAAGAAGGGACTCTGTGTCATGTGAAGCCAGTTCATCGTTTTCAGGTATCCCTATAAGATGAATATTGGTTTTCTTCGAGTTATCACAGGACTCTCTGAGAGAATGATCCAATTTTTCCTTCCATTTCTCTATCTCTTTGAGCATTTGGGAGTGTTCGAAGTCTTTGTCTTCATTGTCAGAAATCCTTTCTTCTGCTTTCTCTATTCTGTTACTGAGGGATTCTACTGTATTTGTCAGATCTTTGAGGGTTGCAACTTCTTGTCTCAATGTGTTGAAATCTTTGGTCATTTTGTCTTTGAATTGGTTGAATTCTTGAGACATCTTCTGAATTAATCCTACAATCTCTACCTCCATCTTTGTTTCCATTTTGTTGATCCTTGTTGCCATCCAGATTCTAAATTTGATTTCATATATCTCTGCTATCTATTTGTCAATGGGATCGTCTAGATTGGATGGTTTGTCATTCTTTGGGGGAGTTGCACAATTCTGTTTATTCATGTTGCCAGAGTTTTTCTGCTGATTCCGCCCCATGATTGTTTTTCAGTTTTTAGCTAGATGAGCAGGTCAGTGAAATTGGACTGGAAACGTCTACGGTTGTGGTTGACCAGCCCTCCACCTAGGAACTGGGATTGGTTGCTGCAGCTTTTCCTCTACAATTTTGCAAAATACCTGTACAGTATTACAGTTGTGACTGTAGAGGCCTACTTAGTGTAGTGGGGGTAGGTGGCTCAGTCTTGTATCCAGCTGATTTCTGTCAAATCCTAGTATTTCAGTAACCCTGGGGTGCAGACTCAGGTTCAGTGAAATACAAGCACCTAGGACATTCCTTCCCCCACCATTAGTATCTGGACGAGGACAATCAAACCTTTCCAGTACAGAAAAACCTGGGACCCTCCTTGGAGGGTCCTCAGATAATTTGTACAGTTCAAGAGTTCCAGAGCAATTGTCCCAGACAGCCCCCCACTCTCTGACTGGAAAGTTCTGGAGGGCCCCAGCAACTAGATGTTAGGGGCTATTGGCAGCTCGAGTGTGATTTGAGCGCCTTTGGAACTCCGAGGAGTCCGAAATGCCCATCCAGTAGGAGGTTTAGAGCCTGGGGATTGGTGCCTCTCCTTGATCGTCTTTCACCACCAGATTTTGGTCACCCCAGTCTCTGGGAGTATCTCTGGCAGACTTTGTTAACCCATTCTCTGTGTCCCTGTTTTGCCCAAATAACAAATGGGCAAATGCGCATGCCAGAGTCAAAATGAGGTCATTGCCTCCTCCTCGATGTAATCACATTCTACCACCATCCAGCAGGGGAGGATGGTGTCTTTCTGCCTCAGGTGCTCAATGGCAGCTGAGGAAAGTTCCACCTGAGCTCAGTCCAAACCTGAGGATATCCAGACAGCAACAGAATTTCTCCCTCGGCCGTGCACCTTTGTTGCTGCTGTTCTGCAGTACTGGAATCCCTATAGGGCAAGATGTGGCTTCCTCTGGAAGGCCACAGAGATGGGGAGACGATTGTCCAAAGTTAGTCCATAGCAGGATCACTCTTCTAATTCTGAAGTTGGGTAGAAGGAGCCTCCTCTTTGGTTTGTTCACTTCAGCAGCTTCTGTGCCTCCACCTGCAGTGTGGGAACCCTAGCCTCTGTCTGCTGCTGAGATACTCTTTATCTTTGGGCCAGGACAGTCCTCTTTCCTTCTATGTCTTCCTATACAGTTACTGGAGTCAGAGGAATAGCAAAGCAGTACAGCCGCCGTCTATACAATGCCTGGTCCTAGCTAAGAAATGTAGATAATCTGGATTCAGGATGAGTTGGACTTCTAGACTTCCAGACTGGAGGAGGGGATAGACAGAAGGATCAAGGTGGCAAGGAAAACTTTTATAACGCCAAGCACATTGAGACCAAATGAACTAATACACAGTTAAAAGGGCTACCATACACACAAGCCCACAGATGCACCCACAATCAGAAACACGTAGACATACAGACAAAACATAACAAACAAAAAACCAAACAACAACAACAACAAAGAACAATAAGAACAAAAAATCTACAATGAAAATGATACTTGTAAAATACTTGAGAAAAGAGAAAAAAAAAAGCCTCTGAAAAATATGATGTAAGCACTCTTAGAAGTTATAAGAAGGGAAGAAGAGGAAGTGGAGAGAGAAAAAATAAAGTACTGTTTGTGAAAGAGTTGCAAAACAGAAGAAAGGCAAAAGAAAAATACAATTGAAAATAGAAGGTAATAAAGATAACCTAAGGAAAGAAAGTAAAATGAAAAATTATTTATCAATGGGTCCTCCCAGAAAAGTATATAAAAAAAAAAGAAAAACACCAACCTCAAAAATATTATTCTTCTATATATATAGAAATACACATCTTTATGTATGTGGTAGATATCAACTTTAGTGGAATAAATTTATAATGCAATATACTTTGTGGACACCAGATGGCACTGTGAGTGGTTCCCAGGCTTATATGTGATTTACCATTTACTTTGTTAGTATGGTAACCACTCGATCTGGTCGGTCGCCATTCTTGGAGTTTCTCCACCGGTCTGTGTTCGGAAAGGTGCCCTACTCTGGGTGCTCTGCTCCAGACAGCACTCCCATCCGACCACCAAACTTGGTGCAAGAGTCCACGTGTCACAAATCTTTCCACTCTGCTCTCCTGTTCTCTAGCAAAGTGGCAAATGCAATTGTCCGTGGGAGAGGGGCTCACCCTGGCAACAGCCGTGGCTGTGGGGGAGGGGCTCGCTGCCAGGGCTACTGCTGCCACTCTGAACTGCCATCTCTTCCACAGCTGAAGTGCACGGGGACCCTCCTTGCCAATTTCCACAGCTCAGAGTGTCTCCTCCACTCCCCAGATCCCTGCGCACCCTGCACAGTCACACCTCACCACGATTCCTCACTTGGGGTGGCACTGTTGGATCAATTACTCTCAATGATCTGGGGAAAAGGTGTTCGCCATTTTGGACATCTCAAAATGTCTGTTTCCCGTCAGGGTCCCCTCCCCTCAACTCTCACTTGGGCTGCCCAGTCCTCTATTTCTCCAAGCAGCACCCCTTTCTGCTCGCCAAACTCTGAAATTCACGCTTCAATGAAATTTTCATCATTTAGGTTTTGTGAGTTGGGAACTGCTGTCTTCCCTGTGGGAGGGGCTGGCTGCTGCTTCTTTCCTGGGCAGGGGAAAAGTCTAGCAGAGTCCATGGTTTTGAACTACACCTCAAACACAACAGTCCACCAATTCGCTGTGCATCTCCAGCTGTCCATCCACTCCAATAATTCACATGGGGAAAGATCCAGAGCTCCTTCCCTCTCACCTGTTGTCCTGCAAGACATGGGCTACATGACCGTCTGATCACCATCTTGCTCCGCCTCCCAGCAGCTCCTGCCGCCGCTCCCTCTGAGCCTGTTATTTTTGATTGTTTGCTTTTCTCACAGATATTTTTATGCAAATATGAACATGTATCTTTTCTTTTAAATATAAATGGCAGTATATGATACATAGTTATATAGGCCTACTTTTTAAATTAAAAAAAGCCTTAATTTATGTTAGCTCTTTTTCTATCAGGACATAAGCTTCTACCGTATTTTATTTCTCACATAATTAAAAAATTGAGATATCATTCACACACCATAAAATTTAATGTTTTTAAGTAAACATATCAGTGGTTTTTAAAAGTTTTTTAAGTCCACAAAGTTGTACAACCATTATAACTATTTAGTTATAGAACATCTTCATGAAAAGACCTGTAGAGCATTGATGAAAGAAATTGAGGATGACTTCCCCAAATGGAAAGATATTAAATATTCATGGATTGGAAGAATGAATACTGCTAAATTGTACAAACTACCTAAAGCAATCTATAGATTAAATGCAGTCCCTATGAAAATATAAATGAAATTTTTCATAGAAATAGAAAACAAATCCTAAAATTTACATGGAATCACAAAATGTCCAGAGTAGACAAAGCCATATTGGATAAAAAGAACACAACTAGAAGAATCACATTATCTGAGTTTAAATTACACTATAAAGCTATAGTAACTAAAGCAGCATGGTACTGAAATTAAAATAGACACATAGATCAATAGAACCAAATAGAAGTGCATCTATAACAAAGGCACCAAGAATGTGCCTTCAATGTACAAAAAGAGTAAACTATAAAACAACCTCTGGCAGGTCTTTTAGGAGGAGATATTCAAAAAGAAGACCTTGTTATTATAGGAGATGACAATTGCATGCATGTTATTGACCCTGAAGACCTTCCAGTAGGACAAGGTGTGGAGATAAAAGACAGTGATATTGTCCCAAAGTGCTAGGATTATAGGAAAAACAAAAACCAAACAAACAAACAGTTCACTGGCCTTAGCCTCCCAGAGTGCTAGGATTACAGACATGAGCCACCACATCTGGCTAAACAAAACAGTTTTCAGCCCAGGATTCTTTATTCTGCTAAACTAAGGTCTGTATTGGATGGAGAAATCAAATATTTTATTGACATGGAAATAATGAGAAAATTGTCCGAAAGAATAGTACTCTGCAAGAAGTACCCAGACCCATTCTTCACACTGACAATCATAATGGATCACCATCAAACTCAAGACACCTTGAAACTAAAAGAAAAGGCCTAGATTCCATAATGGTGCATGATAAAACTAAGCAACAGAACTCTACAAAATAAGACAAATAGAACTCCAGAACTCCACCATACTTATCAGTCCTTTCAGTAAATGTGAATGGCATGAATTCCCCACTGAAGAGGCACAGGCTGGCTGACTAGATAAAAAAGGCACAAGGAAAGAATATTCTGTCTTAGGAATTACAATTGACCTTCCTGGACATAACAAGACTCAGGGTGAAGGGTTGTAGAACAATATTTTATTCAAATGTAAATCAGAAGAAAGCAAAGGTGGCAATCTTATTTGAAGATACAACTGAATTTAAACCAACAAAAATAAAGACAAATATGGATACTGTATACTGGTCAAGAGAATAATACAAAAAGAAGACATTTCAATCCTAAATATCTATGCACCCAACTTAGATGCTCTCAAATATATAAAACAAACCTTAACTGATGTGAACCGTATGATATCCTGCAACATCATAATAACTGTGGACTTCAAAACCCTTCTAACAGAACTGGACAAGTTCTCTAAGCAGAAATTAAACAAAGAAGCAGTGGACTTAAACAAGATTCAACAAATGGACTTAACAGACATACACAGAACACGTCACCAAAATAATATTGAATATACTTTATTCTCTTCCCATGGATTATATTCTAAAATTGATCATATCTTAGGTCACACATCAAATCTAAAGAAATTTAGAAGAATAGAAATTATACCTTATATCTTTTCAGACCACCATGGAATTAAAGTAAAACTCAACTCCAGCAAAAATTGTCATTCCCACACAAAGTCACAGGAATGATAGCTAGGAAAGGGGAGATAAAGAAGGAAATCATTATATTTCATGAACAAAATGACAGTCAAGCCACAAGCTGTCAAAACCTGTGGGATAATGCAAAGGCTGTCTTAATTGGGAAATTTCTTGCAATAAATGTCCACATCCAGAAAAAAGAAAGAGCCCACATTAACAACCCAATGAGTCATTGTAATGAACTGGAAAAGGAAGAACAATCCAATTCCAAATCTAACAAAAGAAAAGAAGTAACCAAAACTGGAGCAGAATTAAGTGAACTTGAAAACATAAGAACCATGTGGAAGATCAGTGAAACAGAAAATTGGTTCTTTGGAATGATTAATAAAACAGATAAACTCTTGATCATATGGACAAGAAACATAAAAGTAAGATCTCAATCAGAAATGAAAATGTAGAAATAATAACAGATACCACAGCGATACACAAGCATCACTGATAACTACCAAAAACTTTAGGCCCATAAATTTGAAAATGTGGAATAAATGGATCAATATGTGGAATCATGCCACCTCCTAAACTAAACCACAAATAGTTAGAAAGGTTGAATAGACAAATATCAAGCAGCAAAATTGCAACAACAATATAAAATTGTCCAAAAAAGGAAGTACTGGACTAGACAACTTTACCCCAGTATTCTATCAATCTTTCAAAGAGGAGCTTACACCCATATTGCAGAAACTATTCCACAATATAGAGAAGGAAGGAACACTCCTCAATGTGTTGTACATAGCAAATGTCATCTTGATACCAAAATTAGGAAAGGACTGAACAAAAAAGAAAAACTACAGACCAATATCATTAATGAATATCAACACAAAAATATTTAATAAAATCCTAATAGAGTACAGCTACACATTAAAAAATGTGTACATCCAATAACTAAGAAAATGCCATGAAGGCTAGGTTAACCAGTTTGATGAAAATATTTCAAATTGTATATAAAACCAGCACATTGTACCCCATGATTGCATTAATGTACACAGCTATGATTTACTAAAAAAAAAAAAAGAAAAAAAAAGAAAAAAATGTGTACATCGTGATCTGCTGTGCTTTATCCTAGGGATGAGAGGTTGGTTCAGTATGTGGAAATCACTAAGTTTAATTCACCACATAAATAGAAGCAAAAGCAAAGACCATATGATCTTCTCAATACATGCAGAAAAGGCATTTGACAAAATTCAGCATCCTTTTCTAACTTAAGAAAATGGACATAAATGGGACATACATTAAACTGATAGAGGCTGTCTACAACAAACCTATAGCCAATATAATATTGAATGGAGTAGAACTGAAAGCATTTCCACTTAGAACTGGGAAAAGACAAGGATGTCCACTATTGCCACTGCTATTCAACATATTGCTGGAAGTTCTAGTCAATGCAATTATTCAAGAGTAGTAGGATATCATGGGTTTTTTAATTGGGACAGGGGAGGTCAAATCCCACTCTTTGCTGATGATATAATCTTATTCTTAGAAAACCTTAAGGACTCAATCACAAGGCTCCTGGAATGGATCATGAAATATAGTAATGTTTTGGTATATAAAATCAATGTCTACAGATCAGTAGGTTCATATATGACAATAACAGTGAAGCTGAGAATCAAGTCAAAGACACGATACTCTTCATAGTAGCTGAAGGCTAAAACCCAATTGTAGCATAAAAATATATGGAAAAGGGCAAGGGAGGGGAGGGGGAGGATTGGTGGAGGGAGGGCGATTGGTGGGATCACACCTACTGTGCATCTTAGAAGGGTACAGGTGAAACTTACTAAATGCAGAATACAAATGTCTTCATATAGTGATTAAGAAATGCCATGAAGGCTATGTTAAACAGTTTGATGAAAATATTTCAGATTTTATATGATGTCAGCACATTGTGTCCCATGATTGCACTAATGTACACAGCTATGATTTAATAAAAATTTAAAAAACAAAAACAAAAAGCCCCAATTGAAGTACCTGAGAGTATACCTAATGAAGGATGTGAAGGATCTTTGGAAAGAGAACTATGAAATCCTGAAAAAAGAAATAACAAAGACATTCACAAATGGAAGAACATACCATGCTCATGACTTGGAAGAATCAACATTGTTAAAATGTCCATACTACTGAAAGTGATTTACAGATTTAATGAAATCCCCATCAAAGCTCCAATGTCATACTTTGAAGAACTTGAAATAGTCATACTTCATTTTTTATAGAACCAGGAAAAACCCAAATAGCCAATGTTACTCTAAGAAATAAAAACATTTGTTGGCATCACATTACCAAACTTCAGGTTTTACTACAAGTTTATAGTGATTAAAACAGCATAGTACTGGCACAAAAATGGAGATACAAATCTAAGGAATAGAGCAGATAACCTAGATATGAAACCAGCCATATATTGCCATTTGATATTCAATAAACCAAAAAAAGCATACAGTGGAGAAAATAGTCCCTATTTAATAAATGGTGCTGGGAAAACTGGTTAGCCACATGTAGAAGACTGAACCTGGACTCAGCTCTCACCACTTACAAAAAGTTACTCTTGCTGGATAAAAATTTTAAATTTAAGATACAAAACAATAAAAATACTAGAATAAAGTGTGAGTAAAACTATTGACAATAGTCTGGGTAAAGATTTTAAAAAGAAGAACCCTTAGACAATTGTAGCCACATCAAAAGTAAATAAATGGGACATGATCAAGATTACAATCTTCTGAATGGCTAAGGGTATAACAACTAAAGCAAAGAGATAGCGTTCAGAATGGGAGAAGATATTTACATGCTATGAATCTGAGAAAGGGCTGATAATGAGAATCTACAGAGAACTCAAATTATTCAACAAGAAAAGAGCAAACAATCCCACTTATCACTGGGCAAGAGACATGAACAGAACCTTCTCTGAAGAAGACAGAGGCCTGGCCAACAAAGATATGAAAAAATATTCATTGTCATTAATCATCAGAGAAATGCAAATCAAAAACATGCTGAGATATCATCTAACCGCAGTGAGAATAGCCCACATCACACAATTCTGAAGCCATAGAGGCTGGTGTGGATGTGGAGAGAGGGGAACCCTTTTACGCTTCTGGTGGGATTGCAAACTAACACTACCTCTATGGAAAGAAGTATGGAGAATTCTCAAAGAACCAAAAGTAGACCTTCCATTTGATCCTGCAATTCTACTACTAGTTATCTACCCAGAAGAAAACAAAATCATTTTACCACAAGGAAATTTGCACTAGAATGTTTATCACAGCTCTGTTCGCAATTGCCACGTTACAGAATCAACCTAAGTGCCCATCTACCCATAAATGGATTTGTAAACTGTGGTATATGTGTATCATGTAGTATTATTCATCCATAAAAGGATAGAAACATTACATCTTTTGTATTTACCTGGATAGAGTTAGAGAACATTCTCTTCAGTGAAGTGTCACAAGAATGGAGAAGCAAGTATCCAACGAACTCAATACTAATATGAAACCAATACATCAACAACTACATACCCACATGTGAGAAAAACAATTAACTCCAAGGGTGGGACAAGCGGGGAGGAGAGAGGGGGATTATTAATCTCTCACCTAATGGGCACAATGTCATGGTATACAGCACAGCCCATGGGTGAATGGTTCCACTACAACTTGCACTGTACCTATGAAATGCAAACAATGTAACCTAATATTTGTACCCTCATGTTAATCTGAAATAATAAAAAAGGATTATATCCAGTGGAAAAAAGCTAAAAACATTTATAAAGTAAAAAGTTATAGTGAGCTAAGATTAATTTATTATTGAAGAAAAAAAATTCTAAAATAAACTTGGTGTAATTTAAATTCACCATGTCTATAAAGTCTATAATAGTGTACATCGTGTTCTAGGCTTTGATATTGACTCACTAGTCACTCACTCACCCAGAGCAACTTCCAATTCTTCAAGCTTTATTCATGGTAAGTGCCCTATACATCTTTGCCAAATTTTAGCTTTGGTACTGTATGTTTAGTTTACTTTTTTATGTTTAGATACAGAAAAACTGATCAATAAAGCTAGACATGTGGACTGTATGTCCAGCTTCCCTTAATCATTTTTACTCACTTCTTTCAGTCATGACTACCCTTACCTCTTCCTTGCTGATAGTTTTCATGTTTGCCTGCAAAGCAGGGAGGTAACTGAAGAGGTGTTTTTTAGCTGCCACTTCTTACCCATAACACACTTTTTAGACAAGGTAACTGAGGTCCTCACAAGTAATTAACTTTTCCAGAATTATCTCCCCCTTGTTTTATCTTAGTGGAGATTAGAAATAATGTCTCACCCTTTGTTACTTTCTTGCCCTAATTTTCCTGATTTTTCCATTTATCTTCTCATTATAATCAGAAACCTTGCTATCTTCTGACTGTTAGAATGTTCTACCTATGTAAACTATTACAAAATTGTTAGTTTCTCCTCAGAAGTCTCCGTGGTGTGAAGGGACACTGTGACCTCAGGTGAAATGTGGGTTCTACCTAAGGGTTTATTTTTGAAGTAAAATCCTTAACCATAAATCTGTTAGCCCTTCTATGTTGAGAAAAAACTGGTTCTTGAAGGGTGCAGACTCTTTTCAAATGCATATTTATGAGTCTGATCTGGCAGACAGCAGACATTCATGTGTATTTCACATAGTGTAATGAACCTATTGGCCTCATCTTTTACTGTGGGGTTTCCACCTGCAATTTTCTTAGTAAATTGCTTTTTCTTTGCTTATCATGCGAACTACCAGGACATTTTTCATGGATGTTCCAACCATTTTGATCATGCCACTGCTTTGTGTATAAGCTGGTTGGGGCCAGATGGACTAACAGTTATGATAAACATCACATGTCCTTCAGAGAGGTCATTTCTGAATTTATGACCTTGGCAAATAAACATTTTCCACTGTGATTTTGTAAGAGCTTATTGTTAAGTTGTAAACTCCACATAAAAATATTTGTGGTCACAATTTTTATCTACATTTAAAGTGATTTTTAAACTCACTCTCCTCCTCCCAACTTCTTCAACACAAAAATTTGATAAGATATTCTTTTATTTATTTATTTATTTATTTATTTTAAGTGGTAAGACAGAATTTATTCACAGAAAACACTAAGGCTCCTGGTAGAGGGAGAGAATTCTAGTGGGGAGAGAAAAGCTGGGGGCAGTCTTCTCTGAAGTGGCCAGTCTGACCACAATGAAAGCACTTATTTTTCGCTCCTCTGGTTTCCCTCTGCCCCTGGGGGTTGCTCATTTGTCAGAATGCCATTATTAGAGCTGCCATTCTTTTCTGTTCTTTTCTCTCTTTTTCCTTCTTTCTCTCCAGATCTCAGTTACAAAAGACCGTAGCGGCTGTTAAAGTACACATTCAGTGGGGTTTTTAGTATATTCAGAGAGTTGTGAATCCATTACTGTTATCCAATTCCAGTGTAGTTTCAGCAGTGCAAAAGAAAACCCCATGCCAATTAAGCAGGCATTCCCCGTTTCCCCTTCTCCCCATTCCCTGGCAACCATTAATCTCCTTTCTGGAGATTCTAAGGCTTTGCCTGTTAAGAATGTTTCATATTAACAGACTCATACAATTGTGGCCTTTTCAATTTGGCTTCTTTCACTGAACATAAGGTACATGCGTGTTGCAGTACTCATCACTGTTTCTTTCTTTTTTACGTCTAAATGACGTTCCACTCTACAGCTTCACCATGTAACATATCCATTCCATGAGAACTTTAGTCTCACCAAAGTGATTCATGGATCCTTCCTCCACCTCCCCAGAAGAGAACACATGTGATGGCGAAAGTAGCTTGCATAGTGCCTCACTTATTTATATTAATTGAGAGAAAAGAGGCTCATTAGTAGCTACCATGCTGTGCTGGAAATGATTGAAATCTAGCTTTCTTCTGCAGGCTTTTCCTCCCCTTGTTAAATGCTGTGTCCTCTACTCTACATTCTGATGGTTGACTGGTAGATGAACGCTGGGTCTCGAAAGACAGACTGTCCCTGGATAAACAGGTCGTCTTGAACTCAACCCTTCCTACCTGTCATCCTGGACTCATTCATTATGTTTCAACCACATTGACCTTTTTCAGTGTTTTTAATAAATAAAGTCAATCTTTCTCGTCCCAGGTCTTCACATAGGCTCTTCCCACGGGAGTGTTCGGTACTGAGCTAACTGCCCATTGGGCTTTCGTCTCAGTTTCACTCTCCCCTATCTCAGATGGCTCCATCCCTCAGTTAGATGACCCAACCCTGGTCATTCTTTTCTGTTGTAGTCTGTGCTTTTTCTCTTTGGCATTTAATGGAATTTGTAGTTGTAGATTTATTTGTATGCTTTAATATAACCCCTGAATATTGACGCTGAGAAGACCAGACCTTTTTTTTTTTTATTAACCTGTTTTGCTAACTGCTATATCCCCAGCATCTAAAATAGTTTCTGGCACACAATAGGCAGTCAATAAATATTTGTTGAACAGACAACTGGCTTTAATTCCCACCTGCGCTCTGATGACTCCTGCTCCATCTCCCCCTGGACCTACCTGGTGCTCCATTCTTCGTGGGCTGCTGTCTGGACGTGTCTGTCTGAATGACCTGCACGTACAGCAAAGTCAGCAGTTCTAAAACGGGGATCATTATCTTTCTTCTCCACTTTTGCTTCTATCTGCCCCGTTTAGTGGCATCAAAACTCTTCTTATTGCCTAAGCCAGAAACCTGAGCATCATCTTAGATTCTTTTCTTGCTTTAGTCCTCAATGTCTAGTTGGTCATAAGGTGGAGTTCATTCGGTGCCCCAAACATTTCTTTAACATATTTTTATTTCCACTGTTGCTACCTTAGTTCAAGTACTTATTTTCTCTGAGTTATGCCATTGTGATACCCTTTTGAACTTGTTTCTCTTTCTCTGGTCTTATTTAATGTATACCTCACACTGCTGTGAGCTTTTTAAATTTAATATTTGATCATGTCACACCTTTGTTTAAAAGCTTTAGTGGTTACCCATGACCTACTAGGGCAGCCCCAACTCCATGGCTTGTCCTACCAACCCTACCCACCTCTTCGGCTCCAGCAGGAACCATGTGTTCACTAATTTCAGTTGTGTCAGACTGCTTTTAGTTCCCCAACATGCTACTGTTAAAAACAGTATGCTTTTTTCCCATAAAGTCTCCACTATCCATAAACCCCTGTTTCTCTTTTGTACTTGACAAACATATTATTGGTTTTTTTTTTGAGACAGTCTCACTTTTTTACCCTGAGTAGAGTGCTATAGCACCATAGCTCACAGCAACCTCCCACTCTTGGGTTCAAGTGATCCTCTTGCCTCAGCCTCCTGAGTAGCTGAGGCTACAGACACCCACCACAATGCCCAGCTATTTTATTTAGTGATGGGCTCTCGCTCTTGCTCAGGCTGGTCTTGAACTCCTGAGCTCAAGCAATCCATCTGCCTTGGCCTCTCAGAGTGCTAGGATTACAGGTGTGAGCCACTGTGACTGACCTCTATCATTGTCTTTAAAATTTTGTCCAAATGCCATGTATACCTTAAAGATTTGGTTAACTGCCCTCAGAAAAACTAGGGTTCTTTTATCAATAGCCAACGACACCTGCACTTCTCTGAATAATAGCTTTCACCTCATGAATTTAATCATCATGGTAGATGTCTCTCCCTGATACTACACATGGGCATTTGAATGGCAAAGAGAGCCTGGGCTTTAGATGCTGACATGCTTGGCCTTAAATTCTGAGTCCTGTGCGCAGTTGTGGGCTTGAATGAGCCATTTACATTTTAACAGCAAAGAAGGGTATAAAGTGCCTAGTATTGTGCCTGACACACTCTAAGCATTTCCTTACAGATAACTATTAATTATATCAATTTTGGTAGTAGTAGAAGAAACCTTAGTGTCCTAAGGGCAAGATAGTAACTGACGTTAAATAAAAATTTATTTCTGGTGAATCATAATAAAACTGCAATACAATAAAAAATAGGGATAAACATAAAATTATGAGCTGGACCCAGAATGACAGGTACACAAATAAGGATAAAAGAAAAATGACAACATGGGTTTTAGACTACAGTTGTTAGAGAGAGGGCTGGGTGTTTTGGACTCAGCTTCTACCCCAACTCTGCTGGAGACCACATCTGAAAATTTCAGAGAATTTTTACAAGACTCCGTGATTCCCAGGTGTGCCCTGCCTAAGTCATTTAATGAAGTTATAGTTTCTTTAAAAAATGTATGTGCATGATATTAGTAGGAACAGAGCACCCAAACAACAGACTTTACTAACTAGAAAGGTTGTTGAGGAGACAGTCTGATCAAATGGGAAATTGGAACATAAAGCGCCGGAAGACCCAGGTTGTAATTTACCTCTGTTAGATCTTCATACACCTGTGTAAGGCTACAAGTTTGGCTTGGCAGGCTTTTGAGAGTCCTCTAACCTATGAGCTCTGTGGTTACTTGATTTACTTTTGAAGTAGGATGTGATCATGAACAAGAAAACTCTCCCAAATTAAGACCCACTTATTTTGTGGTAACTAATTCATGTCATTTAACATAGCATAGGAATTTACATTTTTTTATCTTCTATTGTTTTACCAAAATTTAGACACCAAAAGCCTCTATTATGACAGCCTTTTCTGTTGTTCAAAAAAGTGCCATCTACCAGCACAGAATGTGTAAATTATTTATAATCCTAATAGCTATAGGAAACAGAGAAAACCAGAAGGGTGAATGTATACAAATAAGTCCTAACAGAAATGGACACTGGTAAAGTTCGTGAGGGATACATAGAAGCAGAACAGGATAAGAATGTGAAAAGTAACAGGAAAGGACATTTGTCTCCTTTAGAAAGAACCAGGAGGACAGAGCATGACATGGCCAGTTTGGGAGTAGGTGAAGGAGGAAAGATACTATCTGCATGAAGGAAAGCTGAAGGTGATAAAATTAAAATTGTAAATTGGGCCAGATCACAGGCAATTTAAATGTATACATAATCTTTACTTTCAATATTCGCTTCAGACAAAATCCCCTTTGGCAATAGTTTACTCATTGATTAAGGCAATAGAACTAGATGATCCATAATAGTTTATCTAATCAGAATGTTATTTCATTTCATAATAATTCTCAAGCATGCCAGGATCAATAAGTAATATATATTCTAACAAGTTAGCTAGCTAGAGATAGATGATTATAGAATCTGGATTTGTCTGTCTATTTATCTATCTATTCTAAATGATTCTCAACTATTTTCAGAAGATTGGAAGAAAAGAAATTTCCCTGAAGTGTTGACTCTGATTTTGAATTATTATTGAAAAACCGTAATTGCCAACTAAGTACAGAAAGCTCTTTTGTGCAGTATCATTCTTTCAAGAAATACTTATTGATTGTGAATAGATTTGCCAAGAAACTTGCACTGGAAAGAAAATGTAGCTGACGATCAGTCTTACTGTAAGTCATAGCATTTGCTAGTAAAAAGGAATAAAAGGAAAGAAAAAAATGAGCAGCACTCCAGATGGGGAAGGCAGGACTCTCCATCAAGCTACTTGTCATGTACCTGCCGTCCTGGCATAGTGACTGGGAGCAGCGAGGCGCTCCATCACTTCCTTTAGGCTACAAGTAAATGGCCCATCAAAATGGACTTCATGGCAAGTGCCATGCTGGCCTCAGATTAACATTTCATTGGGAAGGCTCTTTCCTTAAGGACCATTGGAACGGCATGAAATCTTTCTTCAAATAGAAAGACACAGTCCTTACTGGTGGGAGATGCTGCCATTTGCTTGTCTTATACTAATTAAGAGACTTTTAAAACCTTATTTTTTAAAGAAGCAATATATGTACATGCTACCAATTTCAGACAAAAGAATAGTAAGTCTCCCATAATTTTTCTTCGGACAAATAGACACAAAAGTCCTACCTGGGCAGCCTTCCAGAGATAGGCATGCATAGATTGTGACTTGCTTGTTTGATTGTTTATTTTCAGATTAATGTGAGGGTATAAAAAACCAGGTTACAATGTTTGCATTTGTTAGGTAGAGTGCCTCTAGTACTTGTGTCCCACACTGGAGTGGTGCGCCCTGCAACCTTACATATGCCCATTAAGTGGGAGCATACCCATCTCCCCTCCCTCTTTGTCCCCTCCCATGTTCACCCCCCTTGTCTCTTATGTGGGCGGTGTTAGATCATCTACTGGCTTCATATTAGTATTGGAGATTGCAACTTGTTTTGCTAGTATCATCCCTTGTCTTGATTTTGGTTTTTCTAATCTCAGCAGCAAGTGCACATGACCCTCCAGATGGAGTACTGTTCTCTCAGAAGGGCCTGGGTTCAGGGCCAGGGAAGGAATCTCTTGCTGATTCAACAGTGTTCTTAGGACAGTCCCTTGAATTCTCTATGCCTAGTTTTCCCCTCTATAAAGCAGAAATAGCAATTCTTTCTATGGGCACAGCATATGGTTTTTGTGAGAGATCAATGTAATGTAAAAATGTTTTCTTTTCTTTCCTTCCTTCCTCCCTCCCTCCCTCCCTCCCTCCCTCCCCCCCTCCCATCCTTCCTTCTTTCCTTTCCTTTCCTTTCCTTTCTTTCCTTTCTTGACAAAGTCTCACTCTGTCGCCCTCAGTAGAGTACTATGGCATCACAGCTCACAGCTACCTCCAGCTCTTGGGCTCAGGCGATTCTCTTGCCTCAGCCTCCTGAGTAAGCTGGGACTACCGGCATCTGCCACAACACCCGGCTATTTTTGTTTCAGTTTGGCCAGGGCTGGGTTTGAACACATGGGGCCAGCACCCTACTCACTGAGCCACAGGCACCGCCTGTAAAAATGTTTTAAATAGCAAATTTCTGCATAAATATGCTTTGAAAAAAAAGGTGTTGTTGTTGAGAAATCAGAAAAAATTCTTAGACATATGATATTGTTGATGAAACAGTTTGATCAGCTTATGAATGTATAAAGAAATCACAGAAGGTTATAAATAAAATCCTGCATGTCTTTAATTTATAAACAAAAGATAATATATTTGCAGACACCAGCAATATATTACACATCTCTGAGATATGTTATTTAGAGAAGGAGTCAGCAAACTTCTGTAAAGAACCAGATAGTAAATATTTTAGGCTTTTGAAGTCTATATTCTCTGTTGCTGCTGCTCTGTTTTTGTCCCATGAAGGCTGCCGTAGATAGTATTGAAACAATTGAGCATAGTTGTGCTCCAATAAAACTTTATTTATGAACACTGAAATTTCATTTATCAAAAATGTTATTCTTTTTGTTATTTTTCAACTACTTAAAATTATAACAAACATTTTTAACCCTTAGCCCATATAAAAATGGGCCACAGGACAGACAGCCCCTAGCTCACAGTTTGTCAAAGACTAATTCAGAACAAATTGTGTAAAGAAAAATGAACCTTATGAACCAAATTTTTATTTAACTGCTCAAGTTTTAAACGTGATCTCTGGAAGATTGAATTAGTTGTGTGAAGGTGGGCAAGCCTGTAAAACAAAGGAGGTAACATTTGATGATCTCCTAGGAACTAGCCCTTGCTAACATTTTGAGACTTAATGGCTCTGAAAAACCTCCTTCCATTGGAGTTCACCCGGCCTTGTATGTGACATATAAAATACACCTGTGAATACACACTGAATTTGGGATTTCAGTGCAATTTTGTCAATGATAGTCCTTATGTTGTACCTTAGACCTCTACACTTGTTTATCCTGTCTGCTTCCTAACCCCTGACCTGTATCCCCAATTCCCTCCCCCGACTCCTGTCCTGGGCCTCTTGTGGTAAGCCTGTTTCATTCCCTATCTCTGTACACTTGACCTTTTCTTTTTATGATTCCACATGTAAATGAGATTGCGCAATACTTTTCTTTCTGTGTCGGCTTATTTCTTTTATCATAATGGCCTCCAATTTCATCCATATTGTGGCAAATAACAAGATTCTTTTTTCCCCTAAGGCTAAATAATGTTCCTTGAATATACAGTCATACCTTAGTATCCTTGGGGATAGGATCCCTACTACGAGTAAGAAAATGTAACTGACAATCAGTCTTACTGTGACCCATGGCATTCAATAGTACAATGGAATAAAAGGAAATGCTAAAGAATGCCAAATCCATGGATATTTAAATCCCTGCCAGTCCTGGCATAGTGACAGGGAGCAGACACATAAAATCTAAAGTACTTACACTGCGTAATCCCTAATGCAGTGTAAATGCTACATAAATAGTTGTTATACCACATTGTTTAGGAAATAATGACAAGAAGTCTGTACATGGTCAGCACAGGCACAATTTCCCCCCAAATATTTTCCATCTGTGCTTGGTTGAATCCGCTGGGATGGAATCCACAGATATGGAAGGCCTACTGTAGACAGCACCGTTTCTTTGTGCATTTGTTGATGACAGACACTTGGGTTGTTTCCGTATCTTGGCTGTTGAGAATAATGCTGCAGGAATGTGGGAGTACAGATGTCTTTATGAGGTGTTTATTTCATTTCCTTTGGGCATATGCCCAGGGGAGGGATGGCTGGGCCGTATGGTAGTTCTATTTTTAATTTATTTAGGAACTTCCATACTGTTTTCCATAATGGATGTACCAGTCTACATCACCACCAACAGTGTTCAACCATTCTCTTTTTTTTCTTACTCTTGTCAACATTTGTAATCTCTTGACTTTTTGATAATCACCACCATCATGGAGGTATATGAGTTCCTTCTAAAGTTTGAATATTAACCTCTTATCAGATATATGGCTTAAAAATATACTTTTCCTAATCCAGAAGTTGCCATACCACTTTGCCATTTCCTTTGCAGTAAAAGAACTTTAAATGCATTTATAACTAGAGGTGAATTTCTGCATCTTGTTGAGTTTACTTTTCCTTGGTTCTCAAATTTCTTGGTATTAAATTAGGTGTTTTGGATGCACATTAATTGTTCAATGCCTCCTGGGTATCATTTGGGACATTGCCATGTTATTATTGCACTGCCCACTGAATCTGAAAACGTTTTATTTCAGTGGGATTTTTCCTATCAAATACTCCCACAAATGTGGGCTGTAACTCATACTAAATGAGCACATCTATAAACAGGGAACTAATACCGACCTGTGGGCATGTGGTTAAATTTAATTTATTAATGCTTCTAAAGAACTTCAAGTCCATGGATAAAATGTATTATTCAATTGCTAAGAGCTATCATTATTTATCATTTTCTCTAGTATTTCCCAGTAGATGCTTTCCTATTAAAATATAATGGCAGTAATTTTGAAACAAGCTGACATTTGAGTCTGTTTGCAGAGTTCATGAAGCTACAGGTAACATTTTAATGACATCTTCTCCCCTCTCCCCGCAGAGTCTCTAGGTACACAGCTATTATCGCCTTCTCTTATTCATAGATGTCCATATAATTTATTAGCATTTAATAGTAACATCTCCATTGGTATAAAAAGGAATCAGAAGAAAAATTTTTTCAAATAAGATTAAGTAATGTAGCAGCAAATCTATGTTGATAATTTTTACTGATGCTAAAGGCTATGTATAATGGGAGGAAGACAATAAGTTGTGTTCAATAATTTACTAACAGTTGACTGAAATTCACTGATTAACCTTTTATGTTGGTCAATATTGCAGTTTGGATAACAGCCACTAGAGATAGACCCTAAGTTACTCTTCCATAATACATACGAGCTCAAAGGGGCTTATGATTTTTAGATGTCATGGCACATAATGCTCATTTGCAAAGCGTGAAAGCCAGCCAACATGTTCTAATAGAAAGAACACTGGGCCGGAGGCAAGCCGTCTCTTTAGAGACTCAACATTTCCCCTTGTTTGCAAGTTTTGTCTCTTTCTGGGTCACAAGCATCTTATAGCATGGGACCATATCCTTGGTTTTCAAAATGTGCTCCCTAGAATTTAAGGCTTCGAATGCTTCAGAGTTTCAACCAGTAGTTAAGTATTTTCCCACAAACATTAAAGATTTATATGCCCGAGCACCCCATTTATTATTTTTTCTTTTACATATTTTAAGGTTCTTTTTAAATTTTGATCTGAAGATTTTTATTGCCTAGGAAAAAATTCGACTCTGTGATCCGAGAGGTCCCTTCCAGCTCCTGCATCCTGTGATCTTCTACCTCAAAGGAAGCTAATCACCACAGACACAGGCCCCTGCACACACGCAGACAAAAGCAGTCTTTGAAGATTTCAATCACAGGCTCTGGGACGAGTTTAATTCTCGAGGCTTATGGATTATAGAAGCTCTGCTAAATAAATAAAATATTTAACAAAAAATAAATAGCATTTGAAATACACATACTCTATGAAACTGCTACTGGAATGCTTAGCAAATTACCTGCCATAATTTTTCTCAGTATCTTACCCCTGCTATGTAATAGCTGTAGCCAAATTTTCACTCTCAGGGTCTCTGGAATCCCGCCTATATGTGGTTCAAATGGGAAAGAGCTATAATATGGTTTTTAAGGGCTTAGTGTTCTGGGGAGTGTCTTAAGGCACAGAGCAGAGTGGAACTCAATAATTTGCGTTATATTAGCACTTTCCATTTCACAAAGTAGAGGCTTTTAAAATGCCAGTTCCAATGTCGATTTCTCTTTCCCCTATGAAACCTTATAGTTCTGACTCACAGAAATCCTTTCAGAAGCAAAAGTTAAAAACTGGACTTGCATCTTTCGATTGCTACATAGACTACAATGGTAGAAATTTTTAGGGGTGTGTGTGTGCACGCACCTGCTCCTCTGGGTGCCCATGTACAGGGCTATTCAGACAGACATGCTATTTGTCAGTGCAACCCTGTTATTTCTTGGTAAACAAAAGGTTATTTTAAAAATCAAGTGCTCAGAAATGCATGTTAAATTATGTTAAATTAATGTGATAACACTTGATGCTGGGTCTTCTACCTTGAAAAATGACACATGACCCCATCCTTAATAATATTTCCTGTGACACATGAAACTGCCCATGTATAATAAAAGCCAGGCTTTCTAGGGTGTTGTAGTCATTTTTATCTGTAAAGATAGATTCCCTGTCAATGTCACAGGGGCGTGTCCATAGCTTCACTTAGTAGGCCTTAATTTTGAGTTTTGGTATAATAAAGAGAAACCTTTGCCTGACATTTTCCGTATCTACAGCATGCTCTGCACATTCAAAAGATCTCACACAGGCAAGAGATGAAATGTAAAACCTGACACGGCAGAGCCAGCCTTCACTCCCTATTCTGCCACTCACCCATTGCGACCTTGGCCAAGTGCTGCTACTCGTGTGCGTCTCAGTTTACAAATGTGGAAGTTGTGCACAAAAATACTTAAAGTCTCTGTTCGCTCTAAAATCCCTCTTAACAGGCACAGGACAAATTTTAAGCAGTTGAGTTCAATCTGGATTTATCTAATGATGCCCCGAATAGTGGTTCTGAGTGTTAGCCTTGCGTCGGACACCGTGCTATGATGTTTGGTTTTATTAACTCTTTTAAACATGAACGTGGCCTCCCGAGGGCACTATAATGCCCATTTAAGAGAAATGAGACTTAGACCGGGGAGCTTAGTTTTTGAAAGACACAGTTGGCAAGTGGCCAAGGTGGAACAGAAACCCAGCAAAACTGTCTTCATAGCCCTGGATGCACTGTCAATGCCATATTGCCTCGAGAGGTGTGGGCACCATGCTAGGAACCGCCAGGACCACAAAGGCAAATGTGATGAAGATTTCTGTCTTCCCAGAGCTTACAGTTGTATTTAATTTGACAGGAAATATGAGGGAAAGCATCACGAGAAATGGCAGGCAGCCCGCACACTGGAGGCTAAAGGAGAGGGGCAGAACTTGGCTATTACGAGAGTGCTGAGGACAGGGCAGTGGGGACTTGGGACCACAGAGGCGTCATTGTACAACCAGCCCAGAGCACTGTCAGCATCCAGCAACCTTTCCATTGCCTTATCCAGACATAGGCGCAGGAGGGAGAAGCTATAAAAAGAAGAATAAAGGAAACAACTACTTATCAGCTGTGTTTTCTGTCATCCATCACTCGGTGGAGCTGACAGCCGACGATGATCAGGCTAAAGGTGGTTTGTCGGGTGGTTCTGTGCAACACAGTTGGCCTGGGGTTTGGCTTCCTCCCACCTCCCTGATCAGTAACACTCTCGCCACTGCCATGGCCCCCCTCTCTCTGCCTTTCCTAACGCTCTGGCCACCCTGAGTATGCTGTACTTTTCATTTCTGCTTTTCACTTAGGATTATACGAGTATAGGCTTTTAGAATAGGCCTCTCTGATAATATCTTTGTTGTTGTCCTGGGTGCCTGAGTCATCGGGGAGAAGTCCCCTCTGCTGACCAGCATGGCTAAGTTGCGTCATGGCAGAGAAGCAGTCAGCAGGCAGAGCAGTCAATAGCTGAGACCCTTCCCCCTCCTCCACCCCAACTTTGCCACACCTGCAGGACACCAGCCACTATCATATCCCTGACTCACGATGGGGAAAAGAAATAGAGATTTGCCATGTCACCTTGGGAGAGATTAGATTTATGAACCCATTTGTTAATAACAGACTTGTGTAGATTTTAACATGGTGAAATGCTGATGTTTTCTATTGGTTGTTGAAAGGTTTACAGTGAACTCTCTGCAATGGTGATGCTGTGTGTCTGCACTGCCTAACACAGTAACCACTGGAAACATGCTTGATATATGAGACTTGAAGTGAGACCAAGAAAATGAATTGCAAAATTTATTTAATTTCAACCAAATTTAAATTTAAGTAGCCTTATGTGAGTAGTAGCTATCATATAGGACAGGGCAGCTATGGCTCAAAGTACCCAAATATTCAAAACTGACAATCTGGAAGAAGCTAGTCTCCTAATGCTAATAGTAGTATGGTGTTTTTTTAGTCACATAAAATATTTCATAAAGTGTTTTTTGTCCTTAATGGTACTTGACCAGAAAGACTCTCTGTGTGTCAAAGATTTAGATTTCATAAATATTTATTAGAAATGCATGTTTGTTATTTATCCTCCAGAACCCAGACTCAGTCTCAGAATCTCCTTCAATCTAGCATTCCAGGTAGCTAATATCAATGGGTTGAATTTGTCAAAAGAGAGAACTTTGTTTGCCATCTTTGAGGCACTGGCAACAAAATATATAGTGTACTTTGATAAAGACATCTTCAATTAAGATTTGATGATCAGGTGATCTGTAAGCCCTTATTGTGAAATTGTATAATCTTATCAATTAAAAGAGAATCAGTTCTGTACTTACCCACATGTCATCATAGAAGTTTAGAAGAGAAACCATCTCTGTAGCACTAAGCAATGACCTTCTACTTCTAATAAACTGCCCTCCCCATAAAAAAGACCAGAAAGAATAAAAAAAAACAAAACAGCACATATTTTAAAAAAATCAATTCATTGGCTTAAATGCTATGAACTGGCTCTTTTCTTTTGTTTCTAATTGAGGGTATACAAAGTATCAGGCCAAGTCGTGACCATTATAAAAGTATATTAAAGTCAGGCACTGTTAGGTGCCCGTATAGCATGGGGTTCAACACCAAGTTATTAGGGTTTGGACAGTGACCCAGCAAAATCAACAGGGCTTTACTAGGTTGAACTTAAATAAGATAGCAATGCTGTATGATAAACATCACCTATTTTAGTATTGAGACATTTTTGATTAATCTGTGGGGATTTTAGCAATTTGACAGTGATATTTTTAAACACAACCAGGTCTGCCTTAAAGAAAGATTTATGAGTCTGGAGGTATTTGAAAAAAAAAAAAATCTGGGTGGTGCCTGTGGCTCAATGGAGTAGGTCGCCGGCCCCATATGCTGGAGGTGGAGGGTTCAAACCCAGCCCTGGCCAAAAAAACTGCAAAAACAAACAAACAAAAAAAACCCTCACACATTCTACACACTAAAACAGAGGCCAAGTGATTTGGATAGCCCGTAAAACCTTGTTGTAGATTTAATTCTTTAAATTGTAAGAAGATCTTCCAATTATTTTATTAATGTTGTTATAGATCATGGAATTTTAAAAGGGGTGAGGGTTACTCTTTTAAACCCTCACAAGTCTTTCCTTCTTAAATATTTAAATTAATTTCAACTTATTTAAGTATATATGTATATATACAGTTGTTTAGGCTTGGCGCCTGTGGCTCAACGGGCTAAGGTGCCAGCCACATACACCTGAACTGGCTGGTTCGAATCCAGCCTGGGCCTGCCAAACAACAATGACAGCTGCAACCAAAAAATGGCTGGGCGTGTGGCGGGCACCTGTAGTCCCAGCTACTTGGGAGGCAGAGGCAGGAGACTCACTTGTGCCCAGGAATTAGAGGTTGCTGTGAGCTGTGATGCTACGGTATTCTATCCAGGGTGACAGGTTGAGGTTCTGTCTCAAAAAAAAGTTATTTAAATTTACAAATTAATTCATTCATTTATCAGTGATTTGATAGCCTTCCTCTCTAAGACTGTGGTTTCTGATTTTGGAGTTAGGTATATGACTGTGTGTGTGCATCTACATTAGACCTACTGTTGTCCCTCAGTATCTATGGAAGACGGGTTACAGGATCCTTGTGGATAAAATAATTGAAAGATATACAAGTCCGTTATATGAAATAGCATTCACATGTGTGTATTTATGCACGTATATATGTGTGCATGTAGCTATAGAAAGAGAAAGAGTGAGAGAAGAAAAAAGAAAAAGAAAAAGAAAGGAACAAGGAAAGGAAGAATAAACTACAATACAAAGTAGATTTTGATTAGTACCAACTTAAAGAGGCAGTGCTATGGGAACTGAGGAAAAAGAGAGATTTATAACTACCTCAGCCTTCAGGGATGAATTTAGAGATCGAAGCTGAGCATGTAAATGTGGAAGGAAGGACTGAAGGGAAGGACATTTCAGGAGAAGAAACAAGGACATAAAGTCATAGAGTACAGTGGGTCATCTTGGTTGTACATGAAGTGCATGAAGAGACGTTGAGATCTGGGTTACTGAAAATGATGTCAGGTTTCAATCTCAAGAGTCACGAGCGTGAAAACCCTGAGCTTTCTGCTGTTGGCCAAAAGAGCTATAGGAGGTAGGAGCTTGTTGGAGGGAAGTGTTGCAGACATTTAATTCTGCGTTGATTACCCTAATTTAGAACAAGTCAAATGAAGCAGGGTCTCTTGCAAGATGGTGCAGAATGACTCCCAGCTGCACATCCAGAGTCTGACCCGGCCGGCACACTCTAGTGGGAGAGCCGAGTGGTGTGGATGGGAGCTATACGTACCTTTGTTTGGTTCTTGGCTCTACAACTGATTACCTAGGTGATTTGGGGGAATTGTTGAACCCTTATTTAGTGACACAGCATGTCCCTTTTAAAATTTATTTCCATCCAGAACCTAGGAATATGACCTTATTTGGAAATAGGGTATTACGTTGAGACTATACCAGATTAGAGTGGGCCCTACATCCACTGTCTGGTGTCTTTAGAAGAAGATTTGAGCACACATAGAGAAAAAGCTGTGTGAGGACACAAGCAGAGACTGAGACTGAAGCAGAAACATCACCATTTTACCATATCGAGTGAGGCATCTACAGGCCAAGGGGGCACCAAGGATTCCTTTCAACTACCGGAAGCTATGAGCAATCACGGATAGATTCTCCCTCAGAGCCTCCGGAAGGAACCAGCTCTGCCAACACCTTGATTTCTCTCTTTCTCCTTTTTTTAAATTTTAGTTTGAGAGTGAGAGTCTTACTCTGTTTTCCCAGACCAGAGTACCATGACATTCTAGCTCACAGCAATCTCAAACTCCTGGGCTCAAGGGATCCTCCTGTCCCAGCCTCCTGGCATCTGCCATAATGCCTGGTTAGGTTTTCTAAGTTTTAGTAGAGACAAGGTCTGTCTCTTGCTCAGGCTGGTCTTCAATTCCTGAGCTCAAGGGATCTTCCCACCTCTGCCTCCCAGAGTGCTGTGATTACAGGGGTGAGCCTCCAACACCAGCCCAACACCTTGATTTCTATATTTTGGAAGAGGTTTAGTAATATAGGTACTAGTTCTTCTTTAAAGGTTTGGTAGAATTCTGATGTGAAGCTGTCTGGTCCCAAAAATCCAGTGGCTTTTCTTTTTAGGGAGATTTTCTATAGTTGATGGTATTTCAGAACTTGATATAGGCCTGTTCAACATTTCCACTTGGTTCTGGCTAAGTCTTGGTAGGTGGCGTACTTCCAAGTATTGGTCAATTTCCTTGAGATTTTCATATTTCTGAGGGTAAAGTTTCTTATAATATTCGTTAAGGATTTTTTGAATTTCTGAGGGGTCTGTTGTTATTTCGTCTTTACCATTTCTGATTAATGAAATTAGAGATTTTACTCTTTTTTTCCTGATTAGGTTAGCCAAAGTTTTGTCTACTTTATTGACCTTTTCAAAAAACCAACTTTTTGATTTGTTGATCTGTTCTTTTGTTTTAGGAAATTGAAAGTTGATGACTTTCTCTTTCTAGCTTGAAAGGTTTGATCAGAGAGATCTGCAGTTATTCTAATATTTTTCCCCTTATAAGTAATGAATTTCTTACATCTGGCTGCTTTCAGAATTTTCTCCTTTATATTAACTTTCATGAACTTATGATGTGCCTGGAGGATGTCTTATTTGGGTTGGGTCCTGCTGGGGTTCTGAAACTGTCTGCTATCTGAATTTCAGAATCTCTTGGCATGTCCGGAAAGTTCTCTTGCATTGTCTCATAAAGAAGAGACTCTGT
>CAUYON010064456.1:0-15617 GCA_963573935.1 Arctocebus calabarensis | reverse complement strand
ACTAAATGCAGAATACAAATGCCTTCATACAATAACTAAGAAAATGCCATGAAGGGTATGTTAAACAGTTTGATGAAAACATTTCAGATTGTATATGAAACCAGCACATTGTACCCCTTGATTGCACTAATGTACGCAGCTCTAATTTAATAAAAAAAAAAAATGCAAATTCCTGGGCCCACTCCCTGAGATTCTGATTCAGAGAAATCTGCATTTTTAATGAGCCCTCCCCACCCTGAAAACTCTGATGTGGTTTGGAAATGTCATTTTGAGATACATAGGCCTGCTTAGAAAGAAAGATCCACATAAAGAAAGTTATGTCAGTGTTCTGGGTGCATGGCTCGAAGCTTCTGCACAGTCCAGGGGAGGAAAGTAAGGTCACCTGAAGCTGGAAGTCTTCAAAAAGCAGGTAGAGTATCCAAGGGGAATTTGGATTCACTGGGTAGGAGTATACAAGAAGAATTTGAATGACTGTTTGCCTCCATAAAAAGTGACTTTGAACAGGCACCATTGTGTGCACCAAAGTGTTCTCCACCCCATGGGGAGGCCCTGCAAGGGACTGGCAAGCTGGGTGGGAAAACAACTTGTATAAATAACTTTGAGTTGCTTCCTTGATTCCAGATGGCACCTCACCCCACACAAACACTGGCCATCGTCTGGTTGAACCAACAGGTAATGCTGTAATGATGGTGCAGATGGAGAAACTGACGTTTGAAGGGGTGGGGTGACTTTCCAGAGGTCACACAACTGATACATCTGGACAAGAACACAAGTCCAATGTCTACCTCATTGGGGAAAATAGCCCTTGCAGAGAAGATGGGATGGACTGGGGCAAGGACAAGGTTGGATCAGGGGGTGTGAGGGTAATGAATGGTACACACAGCTATTGAGACATGCTGGGAAGGCCTCACTCAGGCAGTGAGGCTGAGCTCCTGGAAGACTTTGAGGATGGTGAACTGAGTCTATGAAGAGAGATCCTTGCCTGGAAAGTGAGGAGGGAAACTCTTCAGGAATAAAAGAGAGAGGTGACCAAATGTCACAGGCCCAGGGTACAGGAAGCAGAGGAACCTCAGCCTGGTGATGCCCATGTGAACTGTGTCTTTGACAAATGCATTACCAACTTGGACCCCTCCACAGGCTCCCCCCCACCCAGCTCCCTGCTCCCGTCTTCCCCATTCCATCCGTTCTTCACCCAGAAGCGAAAGGCAGTGTTCAAACTAGAAATAGGATGTGTCACTTTGCATTGCAAATCCTCTGCTTCGGGTCAAATCAGCTCCACATTGTGGGTTACTAGGCCCTGAATTACCCAGCTCCTGCTTGCCCTTCAACCCCACTAGCCTCTGGGCTCTGACCTCTTTGTTTCACCAACCCAGCGAGCTCATACTATCGTTGTACCCCCACCTGACACTCTCTTCCTCCTCATGTGGTTTGGCAGACTCCTCTACAGTCTCAAGTCCACCTCTCTGGGGTGACCCTCCCTGGCCATGACCTGATCTTGCCCATCCCCCACTCTGCCACTCCCTCCGGCCATACAATCCCCTGTCCTGCTGTGTTTCAGCCATAGAGATGTGCGGTAGTGGAAAGGATTGAATGTTTTTGTTCCCATGTTGAACATCTGCCTCCCCTGCTGAACTGGGAGTCCCATGAGGAAAGAAGTTTAGTTTCTTCTCACCACCACATGCCAGGTGCCTAGCACAGTGACTGACACATAGAATGTGCTAAGTGCATATCTGATCTACTATTGAATCCAAATCCAAAGTGGAGCGGGGAGAGAGAGAGACCTGCAGTGAGCAACTTTGCTTGGACTTAGTGAAGGAGGTGTCGTGTGTAGACAGGATGTGGCATTGGGGCATGTGGCCAGAGGGACATTAGTCTGGACTCACATGGGGAACAAAGAGGACATTCCAAACAAAGACAAATGAAGTCTTCAACTGACACCTAGCACTTCAGGCTGTTGGTATGGCAGCATGAAAAATAAATAACACCTACTCAGTCCCTTTACATTGAACTCAGGGTCCTGGGAAGGCCAACACCAGCAGGCACTCCATAAGGAGAAAGAAAAGTCTGGCCCCCTCCAGCATTCCTCACTGGCTTTTATTAAAGTCTCAGACATGAGAAAATACAGCTCAGTAGAAAGCTTCAAAGAGAGAGCAAAGGTTAAGAAACAAGGAGTTTATCTTTAGCTGCATGATTGAACTCTTAACACATTCTGTTTACTGTACTTGTCTTAATCTTATCACTGCTACTGTATGACTTAGGACTGGGACAGTATGCTGTGTCTAATGAATATTGTGTTTAGCACTCAGGGCCAGCAGTGATGTTTGGTTTTTCCAGATTACTCTGTTCCTAGCATCTAACACGTCTAACCCTATGCTCTATCCTACATGAGATGGATGGAATCAAATGCCTATGATTTACTAATTCTGTGCATCATTTATATGTCATGTTTCTTGCATACAAAGTTGGAGGCTGTGGAGGAGCCTCCCACAGCTATCCAAAACACAAGGCTGGTGTCTTGGACCGGGGCGATGCCAGAGAGGATGGAGAAAAGAGGCCAGAAAGAGACATTTAGGAGGTAAGATTTCAGAACTTGGTGAAAGGTTGTATAACAAAGGGAGGAGAAGGGTGACCCCCAGGTTTCTCTTTTAGGCAACCAGAGAGGGGGCTCTCTGCTGGGATGGGAAATGCAGGAAGGGAACAGGGCTTAGAGGAAGAAGATCCTGAATTCAGCTAAGACAGAAGCAAAGATTCTTCTTAAGAGGAGCTGTACCAATTGCCTATACCCACAGAAGGAGGATCTCCAAGTCTGGGGAGCTTAAAACTACAATCTTTTTTTTGTTCAGGAACCTGCAGTTAGGGAGGACTCAGTAGGGATGGTTTGTATCTGCGCCAGGCAGCATCAGGGGGTGACTCAACTAGAGCTGAATGACCCATCTTCAAAGTGGTTCACTCATGTGATTGCCAAGCTGGGGCTCAGCCAGGGCCATGAATGGGGGCCGCTCCATAGTGCCTCTCTACATGGGTCTCTTCACAGCTACTTGGTTTTCCTCAGAGCATGGTGGCTGGGTATCCCCTGCTTTTATGACCTATCCTTGGAAATCACATAGCATGACGTCTATCAAAGTCATAAACCTGTCCAGATTCAAGAGGCGGAGGGGCAAATCCCATTATAAGAAGAGCATGTGGGATGGGAGGTACTATTGTAGCCATTTTGGGAAAACACAGCCCATCATGGGAACAATAATAGCACTGGCTGACTGCACCAGGGATGTCACAGACTTGGGGTCCTTTCACCCTCATGACCATCCCGGGAAGGAAATCCTCGTGTTACCCTTATTTTGTACATAAGTACATAGAGGCTCAGACAGATTGATGTGACTTAGTCCCACATACACAGGACCTGAGTCTAGATTTGATGCTGGATCTTTTCCACCTCCAGGTCAGCCTCGTTTCCCGCCACACTTCAGTGCCTGTCACAGGGCCTGGCCTTAGGCCCACGGGTGCCAGTGCAAGAAGGAAAGCTGAAATTGAACTCTGTGAAGGTGGAGGGTGGGGAGGACTCTATCACTCTAGCCTGAGGACAAGGAAAGCTTCAAGGCAGTCCAGGCCTGAGCCCAATGCCAGGAGGTGATGTCTGGTATGAGCTCCCCTCATGGCTCAATGGCCCTGAGATGGCTGGGAAATATCCCCCTTGGCCCTGTGCTTTCAAGACATTCTCTGTCCTGGGGTCCCAAGCTAGAGGCTCCAGCACATTCTTCACATTTCTGGGCTTTTGGGGGGGAGGAAACCTTCTTCTGAGGGGAGAGGCCTCTCATGTGAATAGTAGGACACTGGTTGTGTTTCAGGCTAAACACAGGTCATGCCCCTGTTGTGGGTGCTTTGCATAGTAGGGTCTGTTTATTTGCCATGGGCCTGGCAAGAGATGGCTGCAGAGACTGGGCCACCTCACCTGTGCCTCCTTCAGGGCTCATACTCAGGCAGGCTCAGAGGATAAAGAAGCCACAGCTGCCTGCCAGCTTCCTCAGTGACTTGGTCCAGTTGCTCCCCTTTCTGATCCTCAGCCCACCCTACCTTCCCCTGGACTCTTGGCCAATCAAACCTGCCCAGGGCCAGGGGAAACTACCGACAGATGACACAGGGATTGGGGGCCATCACATGATGCTTTGTGTATGCTTTCTCAGCAAATCCTTACAACTTCTTTGAGAGACACACAGTGACATAGTTATACCCGTTTTACAGATGAAGAAACTGATCTCAAAAACGTGAAGTGGCCAGCCCTAAATTATACAGCTGGTGAGGGGATGATCTGGCCAGTCCCCTGGATGCCACTCACTAAAAAGACTCAATTCAGACCTGTTTTAGTCATTCAGTAAGCTCTTCTTGACCCTTAACTCTGGACCAAGTATGTGCTGAGTGTCCAAAGTACAGCTATGAAACAGACAGGCATTGCCCCTGCCCTTGTAGAGCTGGCAGTCAGGAGGAGGCAGCAAATGAATGAATAAACATGAAATCACAAACCGTGCTCTGCTGTCCAAGAACAGTGAGCACCTACTTCTAAGGGAGAAGGACTAACAGGAAAAGGAAAGAGATCAGCACAGATAGAGATGTGGCTGGGTCCAATCTTACAGGGAAGATGGAGTCAGCATTCCGGGAGATGTACCCCAAAGGGCACAGTAACCATGCTGAATCTAGGTTCCCCATCCCCCAGCTTGTCTTGGGGTAGGTTTCTTCAGTAACCACCCCCCCTGCCTCATGAATTAATATGTCAAACCATTTAGCGCACAGCCTGGCATGCAGCAAGTGCTCAGAAACTGGTACCAGCCACGTTATGTCAGCAGAGGTGGATGAAGGCAAAAGGGTTTGGAGGTGGAATATGGACAATGGCCTTGCCTTTGTGGAGAGCTTACAGCATCCACAAGTTCTTGAAATACTCCAGGCTTCAGGGGGAGAATGTCAGGAAATACTGTGTTGCCAAAAACACCAGTGTTGTCAAAGTGAAGTGACTCTTACCAAGGACAGCATGGTGGGATGGAAGCCAGGCTCACAGTCTGCCCATTTTCCAGAGGAGAAGACAGAGGCTCTGAGAGTAGAAGTCATTTGGCTTGGTTTTTGTAAAGATTAGAAGCCCTTAGCAGAAATGAGCAGAGATTTTTCACAGCTTCTGTCCTCAGCTGCATTCTCTCCATATCCTTCCCTTCCTTCACCCATGCCAGGCCCTACTCAGTGCCCTGAAGTTCTGGGCTCCCAGAAGACCCCAGTGAACATTCCCAAATACCCTGAGAGCAACCAGGTCTCTTAGAACCCAGAATAAACAGCAGGTTAGAGAAACACCCCCATCTGCTGTCTAATCTTGTGAACTGCAGTGCCGGCTGTCACTGAGCACCCGCCAAAGAGTTTGTCGATTTTGAAGCTTTCAGAAACTACGTGACATGTGATAGTGCAACAATTTGAATGAAGAAGACACCAGAATCCAAACAATCTGTCTTTTATTAATCTGAACTTTAAATATCTTTACCAAGAAAAGTAAATAAATGCTGTCTTCTCAGTAAATTTATTTAATTAGGGAAAATGCAAATATTTTTCACAAAGCATGTGTTATTCATGCTAATATGCAATGGGTTTATTATTGTTATTATTATTTTCTACCAATTCAAAAACAGGGCTTTTAAAAAGTCTCAGTTTTAGTTTCTAGCATGGTAGATTCTCTACACCGGTTTCTCTCTTCCATTCATATCTGTCTCCTGTCTGCGCCTTCCCTGGGCTGTGAGCTCCATAGGGGCAATGCCCCCCACACTTCATGGCTGCACCCTTGGAATGCATCACCATGCTTGACACTGAGTAAGGCTCAACAACATTTTGTTGAAAGAATGAAACGGGAGCCAGTTGAGCCTTTCAAGTGGGCGATGTCCACACAAATTCAGGAGAGGTCATTTGCCATGCAGTAGGTGTATAAAGGGGTCCTGAGGCTAATATTAATGTATTTTATTAATCCACACATTAAATTGTTGAGCCTTACAATTGATTGAGTGCTACTGATAAGGTGGTCAGGGGAGGCCAGAGCACCTGCTGTTCAGCTGAGATCCCAGGGCCACCAAGTCAGCCATGTGAAAATCAAAGGAACATATATTCCAGGTGGAGGGAACAGCCAGTGCAAAGATACCCAAGGGAGAATAAAAGGGGGCGTTAGTAAGAGAAAGACCAACAATTTGGCTTCCTAGGATCCAGGGAAGTGCCCGTTGTAGAGAAAGAACCTGGGAAGCAGTTTCTGGGTGAACAGAGAGAAGTAGGGAAGGGGGAAGGAAAAGGGAGCTGAGAAGCTACCAATGGGCAGCAGAAGCTTCCAGGAGAAGCAAGAGGAAGGAATCCATTTTCTACTATTAGTGTTTTCTAGCCCTGCAAGGGCAGAGGGCTCTCAAGTTCTGCCAACCCTGGGAGATCCCCAACTCTTTTGACCACACCTTGAGAGCTGCTGCTCAGACCAGCCTCTGCTTCTTAGCTGAGGCTGTAACCTCCACTGGAGTGTCCACACTGCACTGCCCCAATACCCTGTAGATATCCTCATCTCCTACAGAGCTGACCTAAACAATCTTGGAGGAACCACTCCAAAATGCCCTGTACCACCATAGCTATTTTCTCTCCATTGATTGGCTTTCTCCATTCTTGAAGTCTTCTAGTGTTGCCCCTTCCAGGACACTGTCCCTTACTGCCCCCATCCTTACCTTACCTCCACTTGACCTTCTCTCCAACAGCACCCCAGGCCGTCATCCCACCATCTGGTGCTAGTACAGAATGAGGTTTTGGGGGAACACTTGCATGGTATCTGGCCCTTCCCAGCTCTGCAAGAATCCTTGTGAAACTTCACAACAATCCTATCCAATGAGAGTGTTGTCCTCACTTTATAAAGCAGGCAAAGGCTTGGAGAATTGGAATTATCTCCAAGACCTCACAGCAGGTAAGTGATAAAGCTGGGGTTCAAACTGAGGTTTTTAAGGAGTCACAGTACTAGCACTGACTGAGAAGAACACTGTTCTGAGACGATCCAATTTCTAAAGAGAGATAGGCAATCAACTAGCAGTGTCTGTCACGGATGCTGAAAGGGCTAGCAGTAATGAACGTGCTGTGTATTTGCTAGCCCTTTATAACCACACACTAAACTCTACCTTTTTCTCTGTCACCAATGAACTCTTTATCTCCCCAATGAAGTAACATATTTTACCATATATAATGCACAATTTTTACCCAAATTTTTTAGGGAAAAATAAGGATGTGCATTATACATGGGTAGTACAGCTTGGGAATAGGGGATCCCTGCAGGCTTCCTACAGCAGCTTCCCCCTCCTGACTGAGCCTGCTGGGCACATGGGGTCCCCACCCAGATCTGGTGGGAGTGAGTTGAGCAGACTCTGCCAAGTGCCACAATTAGGGGAGGGGGCAGTAGTAGGGCTGGCAAGGCAGGCTACGGCTATGCAGGTGAGGGCCTAGGGCCAAGCCCTTGCTGCACAGAGGGGACCGGAGCCCCATGCAATTTCCAGAGACCTGGCTGGCTGCCTCAGAAGCTCCTGCCCTGCCAACTACCCAGTCGCAGCCCCTGATGTGGTAGGGACTTAAGGGTTCCCAGGAGAAAGGGAAGGGGCAGCTTTTGCAGAGCAGGCAGCTGTGGGAGGGCAGTGCAATCTACACATTTCCCAGGGGAGCATCAACCCTCTACAGAAGTATCTCTCCCTGCTGAGAGCCAGACACTTTCTCAAGGGGCATTTTCCTGAACATTTGAGCCAAATACATGAGTATGCATTACACATGGGAGGCATTATACATGAAAAAATATGGGATAAGCTCCCTGGAAACAAAACCTGGATTTTCTCTGAATCACAGCCCAAAGCAAAGCTATTTTTTAAGAACACTAATGGTGGTGATGGTTGCACAACAATGTGAATGTACTTGATACCACTAACCATACCAGTGAATAGTTAAGTTGGTAAATTTTATGTTGATTATTTTACCACAGTTAAAAATACAAATAAATACCCTATTCATTTCTAAGGTAATGGTCATGAGAAACAGCTGAGAAGGTTAAGTTATGGACAGAGACCACTCCTGTTCCTTGAAAATACTTACTCTACCGCTTTTCTCTCAAACACATCCCTCTGCCTCATAAGCCACAGTCTTCCTTTGTTGTGAAGTGATTTTCAATATCAAAATCCTCTTTTACATAGAAGAAGCTACATTCCTGGGTGAAGACAAAAGATGTGACACTCCATTGTTATGTGGAGTTAGCTGGGACAAATCAGCAGTAAGTCTTGGTTCTTGGAAACAATATTTTTTTTCTGTTTCAAAGAGTCATGAGCACTTTACAACATATTCATGTAGTAGTAAAAACAAAAATCATTAAAGGTGAGGCCATCATAATCAATTAAAAAATTTCCACAATCTAGACTGTCAGTGAATCACTGAGCCTACATTAAAGACGGAAGCATCGGAGCTGATTTTGTACCTAAATAACCTTAGTTATTAGGTCAAGCCCTTAGAAAATGTAGATTAGATGTCTTTCTTTCATTTCCTCCAACACAATTAGTGTCATATGCCTCAGAGCACCTAAAAATATAGCTACAAAATATTTTCTGTGTCACAGTTTAAATGTGTTCTAATATTGAGACTCTTATTCAAATGTAAATACTGGGAAAATTTAAGCTTTAGCCAGCACATACACACATAGAATTTGAGGAAGAGGGCGGCACCTATGGCTCAAAGGAGTAGGGCACTGGCCCCATATACCAGAGGTAGCGGGTTCAAACCTGGCCCTGGCCAAAAACTGAGGAAGAATAGTGGCATCTAGTTGAACTCTAAGGTATTCTTGAATTAAGTACATAGGAGAGCAAGGGTGCCACAATAATTAATAAGGCAGAAGTAGGGTCTAAAACAGCAGTCTCTAATCTTTTTGGCACTAGGGACTGTTTGCTAAAATTTTTCACAGACCAAAGGGGACAGGATATCACTGCCTCAACTCACCTTAGACAATCAGGCATTAGATTCTCACAAGGAGCCCAACCTTAGTCCTTCACATGTGCAGTTTATAGGAGGGTTCTGGCTCCTCTGCAAATCTAATGCTGCTGCTGATTCGACAGGAGGTGGACCTCAGGCTGTGATGTGAGTGATGGGGAGTGGCTGTAAATACAGATGAAGCTTTGCTCACTCACCTTCCACTCACCCCGTGTTGTGTGGCCTAGTTTCTAACAGCCTTCAGAGTTGTAGGTTTAGAATACACAGCAGATGTAGTCTATGGACAAAAATATCACCCTATGCATTATTTTTATTTTAGCAGTTAGAAAGTCTATCTTCCATTTATTCATCTATTCCAAGTGCAGTCTATACTCTGACCTTGAGAGCTGTCTGGGAAAGAAATTTTGTTACATTTAGCCATGTCATGAGTATAAAAGTCCCACCGGAAGGAGGAGGAGATGGCAGTGATGGAGAAGGAGGTACAGAAGTATCTTCTCTTGATCAGCCTCTGTTACAACCTTGCACATGTTCCTTAGTTCATTGTTCTGACAACTGTCATTACTTAGGCTATTTTCCATTTTAACACTAGATCTAGATGTACCTTCCAGCACAATTTGCAAATTGCATAAGTGGCTCTAAAATTTCAACATGCATTCATCTGAAAATTATGAAATATTATTTTCTCAAAATACCTAAACCTAGAGAAAAGTGGCTGATGGCATTACTGCAGAACTAGATGGTGTCAGTGACAGTCTATATTTCTCTTAATTTGTGACCTCATCGTGACGAGATGGCAGCTCTGACTCAAGATCTTATTTGTACTCAAAGCAAGAAAAAAGAAATTATTTTACCAGTTTCAATTGTCTCTTCCATTTTTAAAGAAAAGAAATCCTACCTAGACCTTCCAATGATCACATATAATTTATGGATCTGAAAAATAGCACATGACCACCCAATTGTCAAAAGGGTTTGGGAAAATAATGAGTATTCCCACCTCTGTAGTGAAGAAAATAGCATAAACATCATTTCCCAATTAGTGAGCTAAGGGCAGTGTCTGCAAAATGAGAGAAAAGGAATGTGAATCTGGCTTCTTAAATCCAAAAGCTATACTCCTCCATTCCCACAACACACAGACTTTCCACTGTGAGATGGCTGCTTGATTTCTGAATCCATGTCTGCAGTTTTACAATGGGTTGTATATGTTTAAAGGAAGACTTTTTTTACTTCAAGTAACTGACTTTTTTGTAGTCTAAGTTAACCATCTGTGAATAGAAGGCCATAATAGAAATTCACCATGTCACGAATCAGGACCCGCTGATTTTCATCCTGATTTGCTCAAAAATTGCAAAGATTTTTATTTTTGCCTTCTCTGTATATCAGACTGACCTGTAAATATGAAGCAGTGTTAGCCTATACTCCCTATATGAGATGTATTTTGTGTGGTGCCTTTGTAAGTGGGTTTGTGACAGTGTGCATAAGCTCTACGGATAAGAGTGTTTTTAATAGTATCAATAGTATCACTGTTCACTCTTTCTTTTGAGGACAGGGTTTCTGTCACCAAGGCTGGAGTGCAGTGGGGCAAACACTGGTCACTGCAATTTTGAACTCTGTGCTCACGTAACACTTTCCCCACAGTCTCCTGAGTAGTTAGGACTACAGGTGTGTGCCACCACACTTGATAATTTTTTTGTCTTTCTTTCTTTCTTTCTTCCTTTTTTTGTAGAAACAGGCTATCATTCTGTTGCTCAGGATGGTCTTGAATTCTTGAACTAAAGCAATCCTCCCATCTTTGCCTCCCAAAGTGCTGAAATTACAGATGTGAGCCACTGTGTCTGGCTGCTCTGCACTCTCACATGCAAAATCTGCAGAGGGCATCATAGCTTAAAATCACTTTAACATGCACAATCATATTACAGACTTTATAAATTTTGTCTGAGTAGAAAAGTATCTTATGGTTTCACATCAAATAACAACACACCTCACAAAGCACACACATTTTTTCATAATTCCAATTGAAATCCAAATAGCTTTTACATCTTGATTTATAGCAGCCCATTACTCATGCTATAAACTCATTAAGAGTTTCTTAAAGCGGCTCAGCGCCTGTGGCTTAACAGGCTAAGGCACCAGCCACCTACACCTGAGCTCACGGGTTCAAATCCAGCCCGGACCCACCAAACAACAATGGTGGCTGCAACCAAAAAATGGCCGGGCGTTGTGTTGGACGCCTGTAGTCCCAGCTACTTGGGAGGCGGAGGCAGGAGACTGGCTTGAGCCCAGGAATTGGAGGTTGCTGTGAGCTGTGATGCCACAGCACTCTATCCAGGATAACAGTTTGAGGCTCTGTCTCAAAAAAAACTAAAACTAAAACTGAAACTAAATTTCGTTTTGTTTTTTAAAGCACAGATTTTAAAGCAGGAAAGACATGGGTTCAAATTCCTTCACTGCCATGTTTTGTCTAGATAACCTTGCTATTTAAGTTGTCTGAGCCAGTTTTCACATTTGTAAAATATTAATAATTCTTGGCTCACAAGTTTGTTGCAGGTACACTTAGAGAAAAGCCTGGAATATGATTGGCTATCAGTAACGTCAGTAATGCCGCTATGGCTTTACTTGAGCTTAACCATGCTAGTTATAACAATTGCTATGGTTTGAATGGCCCCTTCAAAACTCATGTTTAAATTTAGTTTTGGCCAGGTGCACCGGCTCACAGCTGTAATCCTAGCACTCAGGGAGGCCAAGGCTGGTGGATTGCTTGAGCTCAGGAGTTGGAGACCACCCTAAGCAAGAGTGAGACCCTTTCTCTACTACAAACAGAAAAACTAGACAGGCATTGTAGCTGGCACCTGTAGTACCAGCTGCTCAGGAGGCTGAGGCAAGAGACTCTCTTGAGCCTGAGAGTTTGAGATTGCTGTGAGCTATGACGACATAGAACTCTACCCAAGGTGACAGAGTAAAACTCTGTTTCCAAAAAAAAAGAAAAGAAATTTAGTTGCCACTGTGATTGCATAGATCATGGGGGTTTGCTCTTGTGAGTGGGTTTGTATTGTTGTGTGGAAGTGGGTTTGTTAGTGAGAGAGTGAGTTGTTATGAAAGCAAATTTGACCCTTTCTTGCTCACTTTTCCTATACTCTCTTGGACTTCCGCCTTCTACCATGGATGACACAGCATAAAGACCCTCACCAGATGCTAGCACCATGCTCCTTGACTTCCCAGCCTCCAGAACTATGGGCCAAATAAGTGCCTTTTTTTTTATGAGACAGAGTCTCACTTGTCGCCTTTGGTAGAGTACCGTGTGGTCATAGCTCACAGCAATTTCAAACTCCTGGGCTTACGCGATTTCTTTGCCTCAGTCTCCCAAGTTGCTGGGCACCTCCCACAATGCCTGTCTATTTTTAGAGACAGAGCCAGCTCTGGCTCAGGCTGGTCTTGAACCTGTGAGTTCAGGCAATCCTCCACCTTGGCCTCCCAAGTGCTGGGATTACAGGCATGAGCCACCGCTCCCGGCCCCAAATAAATTTCTATGAATAATAGTGTGTGGTGTTCAGCTTTAGCAGCATAAAACAGACTAACATACTGACTTTTAGGATCAGCCTGCAATCCTGGTTACCAGCAGATGGCTGGCCTGCAGTCCTAACCACATGCAGGGCCTGCCACAGACTCAGTAGGTGAAATGGAACTGGGGATCAAATTACAGACTGCAAACTCTTTACTGAAACTCCTGGAGGGCATTGCTTTTATTATTTTTTGATGTGGAAAGTGGAGAAGAGAAGGGAAGGGGGCAATGGTAGGGCTTGTTCCTGGATTCATGGCTCTGTTGTCACTGAGGGGGCTGTAAGGGCAGAGGCACAGACCAGAAAAGCAGACCCCTGGAATACGATGCCAAGGAGAGTCCCATGTGCGGGTCCCTCCTATTGTTTTCAATCCTAGACATCCACCTGTCAGTGGGCAGCCAGCATTTCACAGGCTGTCTTAGGACTTGATGTTCTGTCTACCTGGGCACATTTTCAGCTTCCAGCTGGCAAGGCAGCCTCACCAATTTCTGCAGAGGAGCATGTACTGGAATAAGAGAGAGTGAGATCACAGGAATTCATTAGCATCCCATATTCATCTTCTTTTCCTTTCTAGGCCTTCTCCCCAGTCCTCCTCCACCTCAGTGATTTTTTCCCCCCCTTACAGTAGCTGATGGAATCTGTTAAAGCCAGGCCAGGAGCTTGCCTTTTCTGAAAAGAAACAGCATTCAGCCTTCACCAGATGGGATCCTATCAGCTCAGCAGGCAGATAATTATCCTTTCAGGGCTGGGAGGCCTTACCATGAATGGAAATTTAAGTGTTTGCTGCAGCTGTGGCCCTAAAACTACATCATGGAAGCAGCGCACAGAGCCCTGCTGGCAAGATTTACCTGAGCCAGTCTGCAGGATACCCTGGTCATCTGAGGAGGGAGCAGTGGAGAAGTAGGTGGACCAGTGTTCCCTTCCCATGGAACAGTGTGGAACCTGCCGTGCTTGCACCTCGAGTCTCTGCTTAGGGACCAGAGCAAGTCAGCACATCCTTTTGGCCTTGCTTAAGTGGGCTAACCTCTCTGTGAAGATCCAGAACTCAAGAGCAGATCTTAGGATGAACATATTTATCCTTATTTGATGGAGGAAAACTCTAATAAGCAGCTGCCAATAATGGTAAATGCTGCCTAGGAAGGTAATGAACTTCTTCTTACTGGCAGTATTCAAGCAGATACTGCCTGGCCACCTTCCAGGGATATTGTAAAGACCTGACACGAGTGAGAGTTGGCCTCTTGTGTCCTCCAAAACCTCTTTGCCTCTACTGTCTCCCTTAGGTAAGAGGATGAACTTGGGAGTTGACATAGGCCCAGGGTTCATGTCCTGGCTCTACAGCTAGCTATAGCGGGTCACTTAATGGGTCACTTAATGTCTTATTTAAAATAATTTATGTAGGTATCTTTTTGATAATGGGCAATCACTATTTTTTTAAAAACAATTTATTGTAAACACTTGCCATCCCAACATCCCGAGGTTGTTTTTTGTTTTATTTTGTTTTTGAGATATTCTCATTCTGTCACCCTGGGTCTCTAGAACAGTGGCGTCATTATAGCTCATGGCAACCTCAAACTCCTGGGTTTAAGGGATCCTCCTGCCTTAAGCCTCCTGAATAGTTGGAATTACAGGCGTGTGCCACCACAACTGGCTAATGTTTTTCTGTTTGGGGGGAAAGACGGGTCTCACTCTTGCTCAGGTTGGTCTGGAGATTCTGACCTCAAACAATCCTCATGCCTTGGCCTCCCAGAGTGGTAAGATTACAGGTATGATTACACTGTACCCAGCCTCCAAAACATAGTTTTAACTTATCCTTTTTATTTATTTATTTATTTTTTTTGAGACAGAGCCTCAAGCTGTCACCCTGGATAGAGTGCTGTGGCATCACAGCTCACAGCAACCTCCAGTTCCTGGACTCAAGCGAGTCTCCTGCCTCCGCCTCCCAAGTAGCTGGGACTACAGGCGCCCACCACCACGCCCGGCTATTTTTTGGTTGCAGCTGTCATTGTTGTTTAGCGGGCCCGCACTGGATTCGAACCCGTCAAGCTCAGGTGTTTGTGGCTGGCACCTTAGCCCGTTGAGCCACAAGCACCGAGCCCTTATCCTTTTTATTAATAATAGCTATATACTTAACTCTTTAAAAGCAGCAGCTTCTGGGGTGGTGCCTGTGGCTCATCGAGTAGGGCGCCGGGCCCACATACCAAAGGTGGTGGTTCAAACCCAGCCTTGGCAGAGCTGCAAAACAAAAAAATAGCCGGGTATTATGGTGGGCACCTGCAGTCCCAACTACTCGGGAGGCCAAGGCAAGAAAATTGCCTAAGCCCCAGAGTTGGAGGTTGCTGTGAGCTGTGACGCCACGGAACTTTATCGAGGGTGATAAAGTAAGACTCTGTCTCTACAAAAAAAAAAAAAAAAAGCAGCAGCTTCCTCATCTATAAAACAGAATAAATAAAATTATGGAGATGATGCACAAATTAATTAAAGGAATGCACATAAAGGGCTTAGCATTTTTTTGCAGAAACACTTGCCATGCTTCTAGCACTTTGCTGTGCCATTTAATTAGGCATTGATAACATGTTGATGACTGATCATTAATCAAAACTAGCCCTGTCCCCATGGAAATATAATGTCTCACCTGTAATTTGAAATTCTCTAGTAGCCACATTAACAAAGTAACAACAAACAAATGAAATTAATTTAAATAAATTCTTTAGCCTGACATATTCAAAGCATTATCATTTCAGCATATAATCAATACTAGCACATCTCAGTTGAGACCAGCCACATTTGAAGCACTCAGTAGCCACAGGTAGCTAACAGCTGCCATATTGAACAGTGTGTACTAAATCTTCTTTCTTAGCTCTCCTTTGGTTTACCATAATTCTGAGAGTTCAGTCTGCCTACTCGTTTAGGTTTTATTTTTTTATTTATTTATTATTTTTTTTTGAGACAGAGCCTCAAGCTGCCACCCTGGATAGAGTGCCATGGCATCACAGCTCATAGCAACCTCCAATTCCTGGGCTCAAGCGAGTCTCCTGCCTCCGCCTCCCAAGTAGCTGGGACTACAGG
>CAUYON010064455.1:0-14481 GCA_963573935.1 Arctocebus calabarensis | reverse complement strand
AGTATCAAATGTAATCAGCCCTAATATGAAGATATTTTATAGCTTTCATATGATGGCTAAAACCCAATTATAGCACAAAAATACTGGGAATTGGTGTAGCAAAATAATACAGGCATGGGTGGGGAGGGGATGGGGGAGGATAGGTGGAGGGAGGGCAATTAGTGGGATCATACCTATGGTGCAACTTAGCAGGGTACTGGTGAAACTTATTAAATGTAGAGCATCTATGTCTTTATATAATAATCAAGAAAATGCCATGAAGGCTATCTCTAATAGTGTGATCAAAATATTTCTGATTGTATATGAAGCACATTCTGCCCTATGATTGCACCAATGTACACAATTATGATTTAATAAAATTATTTTAAAAATAATAAATAATAAATAAATAAATAACCTGAGAATTTTGTGGGGAAAAATTAAAAAAAAAAAACAAAGTGTGAGGACTCAACACTTTTGCTAGTTTGAAGATGGAGAGGGCCACGTGAGAAGGAATGTGCTGGTGGCCTGTAGAAGCAACCCCAGCTGCCAACCAACAAAGAAACAAGTACTTAAACCTAAAAGAACAAGGAACTGGATTCTTCCTAAACCTAAATGAGCTTAGAAGCTGACTCTTCTTCAGTACCTCCAGATAAGATTCCAGCCCAGCCAACATCTTGACTTTGGCCTTGTGAGACTTGATACAGAATCTCCCTCTGACTGGATTTCTGACCCCCAGAATTATGAGATAGTAAGTGAGGTTTTTTTAAGCTGCAACATTTGTGGCAGTTTTCTATGTAGCAATGGAAAACTAATACAAGAAAGAACAAATCAAGGGGAGGGATGTTGATAAGCTCTCACCTTACAGGTACAACACAGGGGGATATGGCACACCTCCTGGGTGAAGGGCTCAACTACAACTTGGACTTTTACCTAACATAAACAATGTAACTCTATCATTCGTACATACCCATATATTAATCTGAAATTTAAAAAACAGAATGTATCATCTTTTCCTATGCAAACTATATTTCAAGGTACCCAAATAATTAGTGGAAGAACATTCTTTTTTTTTTTTTTAGAGACAGAGTTTCACTTTATCACCCTCAGAAGAGTACTGTGGCGTCACAGTTCACAGCAACCTCCAACACCTGGGCTTAGGTGATTCTCTTGCCTCAGCCTCCCGATAGCTGGGACTACGGGTGCCCACCACAAAACCCAGCTATTTTTGTTGTTGCAGTTTGACTGGGGCTGGGTTTGAACCCAGAACATTCTTTTTTATAAAGTAATTCTAAACAATAAACACTAAAGGAATGCTAGAATTACTATGTTGTCATTCATCAGTTCTAAATAAAATCATAGATCTAGACAATGACATCAATGACTGCTAAAGCCATTAGGCAAAGAGTTGGATCAAACTGACAGTACCTAAAACACTCTGATCAAGCCTCACATTACACAAGTGAACTATTTTGATGTGATGAGAAATACACAGCACCACCTATGCAGTATTGACACCAAATGTATTAAGCCTGAATCTGATCAAGATTCCATAGAAATATGTAAAACTGTAATATGTGAAAATACAGTGATTGGGCTAGAGAAACATTTTAGATGACACCAAAGGACAGAATGAGCCTACTGTAGAAAATAGCAACTATCTTAAAGTAATCACCCACAAAGATACTTAACAAGCATATGAACCAAACAAAACGTGTAGACCAAGTTTGATATCTGATTCAAACAACCTAACTATAAAATATTCTTGAGACATTGGGGGAAAGTTGAACACAGACAGGATATTAAAGAAATTATAATTACTTTTATTAGGTATGATAATGGTATGATAGTCATATTTTCAAAAAAAAATCCTTGTCTGTTACATATGCTTACAGAAGCTTTTATGGGTAAAACATGGTAAATAGGATACATCTTAAAATATTCCAGATGAGAAAATACATGCGAATGGGATAAATAAGAATGGTAAAATGTTGATGATTGTTGAAACTGGATGATGAGTAGTATTTTTGTGCATGACTGAAATTTTTCATGATATAAAGTTTTTTAAAAACAAAAATCATAAAAAGCCTTCAGTCGTCATGTATAGAATATATTTAAAAAATTATTACATTAAAAAAAAAATCCTGGCTGGGCACAGTGACTAAATCCTAGCCCTTTGGTAGACTGAGACAGAAAGATCACTTGAGGCCAAGCATTCAAGACCAAATGAAGCAAGAGCAAAACCCTGTCTCTACAAAATATATAAAAATCAACTGGGTATGGTAGCACATGCCTATGGTCCCAGCTACTGGGGAGGCTGAGGCAGGAGGATTGGTCTTGAGCCCAGGAGTTTGAGGCTGCAGTATGATGATGCCACTGCAGTCTAGACAGAGCAAGACCCCATTTAAAAAAAAAATCTGGGGCAGCGCCTGTGGCTCAAAGGAGTAGGCTGCCGGTCCCATATACCTGAGGTGGCGGGTTCAAACCTGGACCCAGCCAAAAAAAAATTCTGCTATGAATTCTGTACCCCTTACTTTCCTCTGTGCTTCTAGGTTGATAAGCAGACAAATTTGACCAAGGGTGTCTTCTCATGACTCCAATCTTCAAACCATTTCTGAGCATTGAGTGGGTACATAGTTCTTAAATCAAATACTGAAAACACAAATTGTAAAAAAAAATGTCTAGCTACAAAAACATTGAGTTTCTATTCATGATAAGTGGGTCTTTTTTTTTTTCTTTTTTGAGACAGAGTCTCTCTATGTCGCCCTCAGTAGAGTGCAGTGTTGTCACAGCTCACAGCAACCTCAAACACTTGAGCTTAAGTGATCCTCTGGCCTCAGCCTCTCAAGTAGCTGGGACTACATGCACCTGCCACAAGGCCCATCTATTTTTTTGCTGCAGTTGTCATTGTTGTTTAGTAGGCCTGGGCTAGGTTCGAACCTGCCAGCCTGGGTGTATGTGGCCTGTGCCCTACCCACTGAGCTATGGGCAAACCCCAAATACAATAAAATATTTGTGTATAATGAAAGTGAGTTTATCATTCAAACCACAATTATTTTGAGTGAAAGGGAGCATCATTAATTACACAAGAGCAACAAGATAAACCAGAATTCTTTTGGGTAAACTAGGATATCTCCCTACACATAAGTGACAAGGGACTAGTAAATTATGTAAACAACAACTATGAAAGAGTAAAGGGATAGAGAAAGACAATCTCTTCAACAAGTGGTGCTAGAAAAAAACTGTATTTCCACATGCAAAAGAATGAAGTTAGACCCTTATCTTACACCATATACAAAAATTAACTCAAAATGGATTAAATACCTAACTTAAGACCCAAAACTATAAAACTAGAAGAAAACATAATGGAAAGGCTTCATAACGTTAGATTTGGTGATGATTTCTTGGATACAACACCAAAAGCACAGGCAACAAAAATAAAAATAGACAAAGGGACTCCAAATTCCAAAACCTCTGTGCATCAAAGGGCACAATCAAGAGAGTGAAATGGCAACCCACAGATTTGGAGAAAATATTTGCAAATAATATATCTAATAAAAGGTTGATATTTAGGATATATAAAGAACTTCCACAACTCAACAACAAAAAAAACAAATAACTTGATGGGCAAAGAACATGAATAGACATTTCTCTAAAGATGATATACAAATGGCCAATAAACATATGAAACCATGGGCAGTTATCACAAATCAAAACCACAAAGAGACATCATCTCACATCTATCAAACTATTAAAATTTAAAAATCCAAGCAGGATGGTATGTACCTATAGCCCCAGCTACTCAGGAGCTGAGGCAGAAGGATCACTCAAGCTCAGGAGTTTGAGGCTGACGTGCACTATGATCTCACCTGTGACTGGTCTGCTTTCCAGCCTGGATACCATACAGCAATGGTTCTTAATCTTCTAAATGCCTCCTAATGCCGCGACCCTTTAATACAGTTCCTCATGTTGTAGTGACCCCCAACCATAAAATTATTTTCATTGCTACTTCATAACTGTAATTTTGCTACTGTTATGAATTGTAATGTAAATATCTGATATGCAGGTTGTATTTTCATTATTACAAAGAGGTCATGACCCACAAGTTGAGAACAGCAGCCATAGAGAGAGTCCCATCTCTTAAAAAAAGAAAAAGAGAAAAAATTAAAAACACAAAACAACAAGTGTTAGCAAGGATGTGGAGAAATTGGAACTTTTTTCACTGTTAATGAGAACATGAAATAATGCAAACACTATGGAAAACAATATATTTCCTCAAACTAGAAACAGAACTGCTGTATGATCCAGAAATCCCACTTCTGAGTATTTATTCTAAAGAATTCAAAACAGAATCTCCAAGAGATTATTTGTACACCCACATTAACCACAGCGTTATTCACAATGGCCAAGAGGTTAAAATAATCCAAATGTGTTTTATACATACAATGGAATATTACGGAGCCTTAAAAAGGAGAAATAACCTTAAGGCTATTATGCTAAACAGAATAAGGCAGCCACAAAAAGATATAAGCTGTATGATTCCATTTATGTAAGGTATATAAAGTAATTAAATTTATAGAAATGGATAGTAGGAAGGTAGTTGCTAGGGGCTGGATGGAGTAGAGAATGGGACATCATTGTTTAATAGATATAGAGCTTTAAAATTACAAGGTGAAAAATTTCTGGACTATGAATGTAAATATGTTTAATGTTACCAAAATACACACTGAAAGATGGTTAAGGTAGTAAATTTTATGCTATGTGCTTATTACTACAATTAAAAATTTAAAAAGAAAGCCTAAACATAATTTCAGATAATAAAAATGTTTATAAAGGGAAAAACAGAATAAGAAAAAACAATTTAGAAAATGAGCACTTCCAAAAAGAAGGAAATTCAAACAGCCAATAAACATTTTTGTTGTTGTTGTTGCAGTTGTCATTCTTGTTAAGTAGGCCCAGGCCGGTTCAAACCTGCCAGTCTCGGTGTATATGGCTGGTGTCATAACCACTCTGCTACGGGTGCTGAGCTACCCAATAAACATTTGAAAAGATCCTAAACCTAATTTGTAATCAAAAATTCAAATTAAATCAAAATGCCTTGACATTAGCTGGTGAAGTTGAAGATGTACATGCCCTAGAAGCCAGCACTTCTACTCCTAGATACATGAAACTCAGCATATGTACACCAGGAGACATAAGCAAGGATATTCAAGCAGCTTGGTCTGTAATAGCAAATCTTGAAAGTAACCCCAGTGCTCTTCAACTTCAAAATATGATATACATAAAATGGAATACTACTTATCAGAATGAAAGAATGAAACTGCTAAAGCTAGACAAGTCAACATGAATGAATCTCACAAATATAATGCTGAACCAAAAAAAAACAAACAGGAAAAAAATACACAAAAAGTTTACTTATAGGCGGCACCTGTGGTTCAGTGAGTAGGGCACCAGCCCCATATACTGAGGATGGCGGGTTCAAACTCGGCCTTGACCAAACTGCAACAAAAAAATAGCCAGGTATTAAAAAAAAAAAATAGCCAGGTGTTACAGCAGGTGCCTGTAGTCCCAGCTACTTAAGAGGCTGACGCAACAGAATCGCCTAAGCCCAGGAGTTGGAGGTTGCTGTGAGCTGTGACACCACAGTACTCTACCGAGGGCGATAAAGTAAAACTCTGTCTCTAAAAAAAAAAAAAAAAAAAAAAAAATAATTTAATTATATTAAGTCTAAAAAACAAGTAAAACTAAGAGGTAGAAGCAACACAAGTATCCACTGACAGATGAATGAATAAACAAGATATTGTCTATACATGCAGTGAAAAATTGCACAGTCTTTAAAAGGAAGGGGATTCTGGCACACACTACAACATGGATGAACCTTGAGGACATTATGCTAAGTGAAATAAGCCCATCACAAACAGACAAACACTGTGTGATTCCACTTAAAGGAGGTATCTAGAGTAATCAAATTCATAGAAACAAAACGTAGCATGGTGGTTACTAGAGATTGGGGGAGGGCGAATGGAGAGTAGTTGTTTAATAAGTACAGAGTTTCAGTTTTACAAGATAAAAAAGTTCTGGAGATCTGTTGTGCAACAATGTCAATATTCTTAAGACTACTGAACTGTACACTGAAAGGATACAAAATTATAACTAGATAGGAGGAATAAGTTCTAGTGTCCTATATCATTATAGAATAACTACATATAGTTAACAATAATATATGATGTTTCAAATAGGCAGAAGGAGGATATTGCATGTTCCCAAAACAAAGAAATGGTCAATTTTTAAAATGACAGATATGCTAATTACCCTGATCTGATCACCACACATTATATGTATTTAAACTTTACTGTGTACCTCATACATGTCTGATTATTGTGTTAATTTAAAAATGAAATAAATCAAAGAGTTATAAACATTTGAAATAATAAAACAAAATTATCATTATATAGCTACCTGGAAAATCCAAATAAATCAGCTAAAACCAACTATTTGTTTTGGCAGGCTACTTTTTAAAATATTCAAAAATTAATGAATGTCTTAGGTAGTATTACATAAAATAAAAAAAAGATCAGCTCATAAGAACAACCTAAAATATAAAATGTCTAGGAACAAACATTTTTTTTTTAATGTGTACAGCTCTGGGAGGCCAAAGCAGGTGGATTGCTCAGGAGTTTAAGACCAGCCTGAGCAAGAGTGACAACCCATCTCTACTAAAAATAGAAAAACTAGTCAGACATCCTGGCAAAGGCCCAGCTACTTGGGAGGCTGAGGTAAGAGGATCACTGGAACCCAGGAGTTTGAGGTTGCTGCGAACTGCCAAGACACCACAGCACTCTACCCAGGGTGACAAAGTGAGACCCCCATCTCAAAATAAAGCAAAACAAAAAGTTTAGGATCCATTGTGCTACCTAAAAGAAGATAGGAATAAATGCAGAAGGACTTCATGTTCCTGAATAGGAAGATAATATTATAACAATGACAATTGTCTAGAAACATAACAACGTTAAAGTATATCAATAAATAAAAGGCAATCTGAATAAAAAATGGTTAAGATGGTAAATTTGGGGTGTTTTTTCACAATTAAAAATAAATTTTGATGGGCTCAGCACCTGTGGCTCAAGTGGCTAAGGCGCCAGCCACATACACCTGAGCTGGTGGGTTCGAATCCAGCCTGGGCCCGCCAAACAACAATGACAGCTACAACCGAAAAATAACTGGGCATTTTAGTGGGCACCTGTAGTCCCAGCTACTTGGGAGGCAGAGGCAGGAGAATCGCTTGAGCTCAGAAGTTTTGAGGTTGCTGTGAGCCACAGCACTCTACCCAGGGTGACAGCTTGAGGCTCTGTCTCAAAAATAAATAAATAAATTTTGGCGGCCAGGCATTGTGGCTCACACCTGTAATCCCAGAATTCTGGGAGACTGAGGCAGGTAGATTGCTTGAACTCAGGGTTTGAGACCAGCCTGAGCAAGAGTGAGACTCCATCTCTGAAAATAGCTGGGCGTTGTGGTGGAGGCCTGTGGTCCCAGCTACTTGGAAAGCTGAGGCAAGAGAATCACTTAAGCCTAAGAGTTTGAAGTTGATATGAGCTATGACACCACAGCACTCTACCAAGGGTGACAAAGTGAGACTCTGTCTCAAAAAAATATATAAAATAAAATAAAAGTAAATTTTGGTCAGGTGCAGTACGGCTTATGCTTATAATCCTTGCACTTTGGGAGGCTGAGGTGGAAGGACTGCTTAAGGTTATGAGCTTAAGACCAGCCTAGCAAGAGCCAAATCTCATCTCTACAAAATATAGAAAAATTAACCAGTTGTAGTGGCCCATGCCCATAGTCCCAACTACTCAGGAAGCTGAAGCAGGAGGATTGGTTGAGCCTGGAAGTTTGAGATTGCTGTGAGCTGTTTTGAGATGGCATGACAAAGTAAGACCTTATCTCTAAATAAGTAAATAAATAAATTTTAAAATAAAAATAAGTACCTCCTAATATTTTGAAATAAAAAAGGAAAAACTCAAAAATTAAAATACTAAAAAAACAAGCAAAACAACTGTTACAGAATATTAAAGAATGCATACATGAAAGTAAAACTATTTTTCAAAAACCAGGGAATTGTCACAAAAGTGAGAAATATGGTTACATCTGGGGAGGAAAAGGGAGATAAAATTGGGGAGGCAATAAAGGAATTTCTGAGGTACTGTTTCCTAACTTGGTTACAGTTACATAGGTGGTCTCTTTGTTGTAAATATTCTTTAAATTAATTATTTGTATCTTATACGTACTCTATACACATATTTCAAAATAGAAAAACAATGGCATAAGAGGAAAAACGAAATTAGTTGAACGTAATTCATGATATAAATTGGTCAAACGCACAAACGCCTATGATTATCCCAATAAATGCAAAAATGCCTTTGAAAAAATTCATATCCATTCCTCATTAAAAGAAGAAAAGTCTTAGCACACTGGGGCTAGAAAGGAAAATTCCTTAAGTTGATAAAGGGATTCTACTCAAAAGCTGCATTAAACATCCTACTGAATGCCAAAATAACGAAAGTTTCCCGTTTGAGATCAAGTATTCCTACTATTACATTGTGTTCAAGGTCCTAGTTTATGAAATAAGACAATAAAAATAACTATATAGATTGAAAAGGAGGAAATCAAATCGTTGTTATTTGAAGATAATGTGATTGTATGTATTGAAAAATATAAAAGAATTTATACAAAACTTTACCCAAGGTTCTAGATATAAAAACAATTGCATTTCTGTGTGTTAGTCACAGACATTTAGAAAATGAAATTATAAATGTCATTTACAATATCATCACAAAATATGAAGTACTGAGGAATAAATCTAATAAAATACATGCAAAAGGGAGGGCAGTGTCAACTTATGGAAGGCCTTGAATGCCATGGATTGGATTTGCAGAGATATTGCCTAATCAATTATACTTTAAACTGTGTATGTTTGTTTCATTCATATGCCAAGGTAATGAGGACCTAAATTAGGTCAATAGTGTTAGGTCTGGCTGAATGTTTCCTGATCCCCCAGATCCCAGTGTCAAGAATGAGTACTGGGGGCGGCGCCTGTGGCTCAGTGGGCAGGGTACCGGCCCCATATACCAAGGGTGGCAGGTTCAGACCCGGCCCCAGCCAAACTCCAACAACAATAACAAAAAATAGCCGGGCGTTGTGGTGGGCGCCTGTAGTCCCAGCTACTCGGGAGGCTGAGGCAAGAGAATCGCCTAAGCCCAGAAGTTGGAGGTTGTTGTGAGCTGTGATGCCAAGGCACTCTACCAAGGGCGATAAAGTGAGACTCTGTCTCTACAAAAAAAAAAAAAAAAGAATGAGTACTGGCACTGAGTCCAGCCGATAACAGACTGGTCACAAACACAAAGCAACTTTATACATACAGTTTATCACATAAAAGAAAGAAAAGAAGTAAAGGAGAAAGCTACACAAAGTAAAAATACATTCTGGAGAGAGGAATGGCTCAGTCTCCACAGCTCACTAGTTTGACCAGCCTTTCTCCTGACAGGATTGGTTGTTGTCCTTTCCTGCATTTTGAGGTGACTAACCAGCTAATGTTGTATAACAGATTATATAACCGGTTTTGTAACAGTTTCCCTTTCTGCGCATGTGTCTCCCCAGAATCCTTCACGAAAGCTTCACCCACGCTATGCTAATTAGATGGCATTGAGCCTTATGTCAGGAAAGGTCCCTAGGAGCTTCTTATTGTGTTCATTCCCACTAGGAAACAGTTACCACCCACCATTGGTTCCTAGGTACAATTCAGGTACTACTCTTGACTCTTAGCCACTTCCTTGCCATCCGTTTACCCTCCACCAAACCCAACCTTGAGATGGGTCGTATATTTCAAGAGAGACAAACTTGTCACGACTGCATATTTTTCCCTAGCTATACTTAGCGATGAGGGCAGGCATAGGCTAAGCATAGAGTTATGTCTACTCAGAATCAGATTTTTGTCTCCCAAGTACTGCAGAGGACCATGAGCCAGAGTTTCATGTTTTCGATACATGAGAAATAGTGACTGTAATGCAGTATGGTTTAATCACTCAGGTTGCAAAGAAACTGAGGTTTTGAAGGCAGGGGAGGAGTCCAAAATGCTCTGTAAGCAGGAAGGAAGGGTAAGAAGGATAACTAAACTATCTTCAAAGCCAGTGGTAGGAGGAGTACTGGAGAGAAAGTGCTCAGCTTCTTTCTCTAAAGGGGTTCAGAGAACTATGCCCATCAATTAGAACAGGAAAGTCAGCTTTACACGTAGAGAAGAGGTAAAGGATATAGGAAATTTTGCTAATGACTCTCCTTAAGTCCCGGAGTTCATAGTGGAAAGATTTGGAGTTGGCATGGAGCAGGAGGCTAAGTCACACTTGGGGATCTAGAGAGGTGTTTGTGAATACAAATCTTTACTGGTGGCTGAGGTACACAGTGATGAAATCCTTCCTGATGAGCTCTGAGAAAAAAGTAGGTCATCAAAAGTAGATACACCGTCCTTATTGGAATCCATCTGATCTAAGGTGATGAGAGCTGGAATGAGGTCCATGGTAGCAAGGTAGGGAAGCAGAGATGGATGACAGAACAAGTATGACAGTAAAATAAACTCAAAAGTAACGAAAGAAAGAAAGAAAGAAAGAAAGAAAGAAAGAAAGAAAGAAAGAAAGAAAGAAAGAAAGAAAGAAAGAAAGAAAGAAAGAAAGAAAGAAAGAAAGAAAAAGATTGATTACAGAGCAATCCTGAAACAGTGAGTAAGGCTTTTTCCTCAATATGTCCTCAATGTGTATAGGGATTGGTATGTGACATTCCAGTTTGGCTGTTAACTTATACATAGTCTAAGGACACCTGTCATTCTAGCACCCTGGGAGGTGGTGTTGGGTGGATTGCTCGAGCTCAGGAGTTGGATACCAGCCTGAGTAAAAATAGCTGGGCATTCACAGAGGCCTGTAGTCCCAGCTACTTGGAAGGTTGAGGCAAGAGTATTGCTTGAACCCAAGAGTTTGAGGTTGCTGTGAGCTATGACGCCATGGCACTCTACCCTGGGGCCAGGAAGTAAGATTCTGTCTCAAAAAAAAAAAAAAAACCCAATATGTAGTCTAAGCTAAAAGTAAGTAAAAATAGTAATGCAATGCTTTTTAAAGTTTTTTTTAATTTCAAAATATTGGGGGGTACAAATGTTTTTGTTACATACATACCATGTATAATGCTTAAGTTAGGGCTTTTAGTGTGCTCGTCATCAGAATAGTGTTCATTTTACTTGAAAGGTAAGTTTTTACCCCTCACTCCCTCCCATCCTCCTCCCTTCTTGATTTCCAATGTCCTTTACAGCTCTTTGTGGCTGTGTATGCCCGTTGTTTTAGCTCTCAGTTATTAGAGAGTACATGCTGTGTTTGCTTTTCCATTCCTCCTTAGATACTTCACTTAGCATAATGGTCTCTAGTGCCATCCAAGTTGCTGCAAAAGTCATTATTTTATTCCTTTTTATGGCTGAGTAGTACTTCATAGCATATATATATATATATATATACACACACACACACACACACACACACACACACACACATATATATATATATATATATATATATATACATATATATAACATTTCTTTATCCGCTCATGAATTGATGGGCACTTAGGTTGATTTCACATTGTTGCAATTGTGAATTGTGCTACAGTGAACATTCACATGCAGATGTCTTTTTCATAAAATGACTTCTTTGCCTTTGGATAGATACCCAATAGTGGGATTGCTGGATAAAATGATATGTCTATATTTATTTCTTTCCTGAGGAATCTCCATACTGTTTTCCATAGAGTTTGTACTAACTTGCAGTCCCACCAACAGCATGTAAGTGTTCTTTTCTCTCTGTACCCACCTAAGTATCTGTCGCTTTTTGATTTTTTAATACATGAATGGCCATCCTGACAGGTGATATCTCACTATGGTTTTAATTTGTATTTCCCTTCATTTTATCATAAGAACATTTGCACTGGATTGTTTATTGCAGCTCAATTTACAGTGGCCAAGATGTGGAATCAATCCAAGGGTCCACCAACCCATGAATGGACTAAGAAACTGTGGTATAATACTATTCAGCCATTAAAAAGATGGAGACTTTACATCTTTTGTATTAAACCTGGATAGAGTTGGAGAACATTCTCTTTAGTAAAGTATCACAAGAATGGAAATGCAAGAATCCAATGTATTCAATTCTAATATGAAGCCAATAGATGAAGTGACACACATTCAAACAAGAGAAAAACTTTATTTAATTCAAGTTGGGAAGGAGGGAAGGAGAGAGGGGGAAAAGGGAAGAGAGGAGGGAAATTGTGTGCTCTTACCTCAGGGGCACAATGTATGGTATATAGAATACCTCCTGAGTGTGGGGCACAACTATAACAGGGACCTTACCTAAAACACAAACATTGTAACCTAATTGTTTGTACACTCATAATAATCTGAAGTTTAAAAATAGAAATACCACAATTTTTAAAAATTATGGATTTTTATCTGTATTTTCAGTTGAAGAAACTGAAGCTCAAATTGTTAGGGATATAAACAATGTGATGACATACAAAAAATTGTATTTCCCTGATGACTGGTGATTTTGAGTATTTTTTCATATGTTTGTTAGTCATCTGTCTATCTTCTTCTTCTTTTTTTTAGACAGAGTCTCAGGCTGTCGCCCTTGGTAGAGTGCCATGGTGTCACAGCTCACAGCAACCTCCAACTCTTGGGCTTAAGTGATTCTCTTGCCTCAGCCTCCCAAGTATCTGGGACTACAGGCGCCTGTCACAACATCCAGCTATTTGTTGTTGTTGTTGTTGTTGCAGTTGTCATTGTGTTTTAGCTGGTCCAGATTCGAACCTGTCAGCCTCAGTATGTTGGCCAGCACCCTACCAACTAAGCTATGGATGCCACTCCTGTCTATCTTCTTTTGAAAAGGTTCTGCTCATGTCTTTTACCCACTTTTTAATAGAGTTTTTTTATATATATAATGCAATAATTCTATGCACAGTCCAAAGGAATAAAGGAAAAAGATAATATCTGTTTACCAAGTGCTAGCAAGGCTATGGAACATCTAGATCATTCATATACTGCTGGTGAAAGTACAAATTGGTACCATCACTTCAGATAACCAGTTGGCAGTATTTATTAAAAATGAACACACCCATAGCAACAACTCCACTTCTACCTATTAAACCTGCACATATATTTGTAGTAGCACTTCTAATAAAAGCTTTAAGGTAGAAATAACCCAAATGTCCATCAACAGTGGAATGAATAACTAAATCTATTTAACTAATTCATAACAACAGAGCAATGAAAATAATGAACTACAACTAAATGCAATAGCATGACTGAATTTCACAAACATAATATTAAGAAAAAGAAGCCAGGCTATGAAAAATAATACATACTATGTAATTCCATTATAAAAATTCATTAAATTATAGCCTGTAGCCTGGCCACCTGTTTTTGTATTTAAAGTTTTACGGGAGCATGGCCACACTCATTTGTGTGTCTTTTTTTTTTTTTTATAACAGTCTCACTTTGTCACCCTTGGAAGAGTACTGCGGCATCATAGCTCACAACAACCTCAAACTCTTGGGCTCGGCTTGGCGCCTGTGGCTCAACGAGCTAAGGCGCCAGCCATGTACACCTGAGCTGGCGGGTTCAAATCCAGCCCAGGCCCGCCAAACAACAATGACAGCTGCAACCAAAAAATGGCTGGGCGTTGTGGTGGGCGCCTGTAGTCCCAGCTACTTGGGAGGCAGAGGCAAGAGACTCACTTGAGCCCAGGAGCTGGAGGTTGCTGTGAGCTACAATTGCCATGGCACTCTATCCAGGGTGACAGCTTGAGGCTCTGCCTCAAAAAAAAAAAAAAACTCTTGAGCTCAAGTGATTCCCTTGCCTCAAACTCCTAAGTAGCTGGGACTGTAGTCACCCACCACAATGCCCAGCTATTTTTTAGAGATGAGGTCTCACTCTTGCTCAGGCTGCTGTCCAACTCCTGAGCTCAGGCAATCTACCTGCCTGGCCTCCCAGAGTACTGGGATTATAGGCGTGAGCCACAGCGCCCAGCCATGTGTGTCTAGACTACATTAAGTGTTACAACTGCAAAGTTGAGTAGTTGTAACTGAGACTATCTGGGCTCTAAGCCTAAAATGTTCACTCTCTGACTCTTTAAGAAAAAGTTGGCTGGTTTGATGCCAGCGGCTCAGCGGGCTAAGGCACCAGCCACGTACACCTGAGCTGGCAGGTTCGAATCCAGCCTGGGCCTGCCAAACAACAATGACAGCTGCAACCAAAAAATGGCCGGGCGTTGTGGTGGGCACCTGTAGTCCCAGCTACTTGGGAGGCAGAGGCAAGAGACTCGCTTGAGCCCAGGAATTGGAGGTTGCTGTGACCTGTGATGCCACAGCACTCTATCCAGGGGTGACAGCTTGAGGCTCTGTCTCAAAAAAAAAAGAAAAAGA
>CAUYON010064454.1:0-27212 GCA_963573935.1 Arctocebus calabarensis | reverse complement strand
GAGACAGAGCCTCAAGCTGTCACCCTGGATAGAGTGCTGTGGCATCACAGCTCACAGCAACCTCCAATTCCTGGGCTCAAGCAAGTCTCCCGCCTCTGCCTCCCAAGTAGCTGGGACTACAGGCACCCGCCACAACACCCGGCCATTTTTTGGCTGCAGCTGTCATTGTTGTTTGGTGGGCCTGGGCTGGACTCGAACCCGCCAGCTCAGGTGTACGTGGCTGGTGCCTTAGCCTCTGGTTTTTTTTTTTGTTGTTGTTGTTGTTGTTAGCTACACCACAAGAAAGCCACACTCTTAGACTGAAGAAGCAAAAAAAAATTGTGTCTGTCTTAATGGTAAAGTGAAAAACATTGGCTTACCGATGATCTAGAAGGAACCTTTGGCTCACTTGAATGGGAGATCTTGGTATTTTTGTACTTGGATTCTAGAAATCTTTTACTGATCTTCCTATTATAAAGAAATCAGTCAATTCAATATTGATGTAAATTATTTGGTGCTCTCATACGACAAAGGATTTGATAAGTGAAAAGTTTTTTGAACAGTAAAGCAAAATCAATTAGGAAAAACTGAGGATGAAAGGTAATATTCAGATACAGCTTCAATAAAATCCTAAGTGAAATAAAAGAAAAAAGAAGCTGCTGCAAAACACCTCCTTCTGGTACGCCTTACCCAGAGACTTCCTAGGAAGGTCATTCTTCATCCCCGCCCACTGTACAGATGCTGATATTAGTGCCCATTTGTCAAGTAAGGAAGCTGAGGCTTAGAGAGATGGACAGATCAATATGGATCATTTCTACAGTGAAGGGGAGGTGAGAAGCAGACCCCGGTCCTAGAGACTGACAGCCAAGACCCTGTTCTTTCATTTCAGCAATCATTTGGAGGAAAAGTCTGTGTTTTCTGCTACACCATCCTGCCAACAAACTTCTATCAAATATAGGAAAGATTCTTTTCCTTCCATTAAGGAAACTATTAAAGAGAAATGTCTTAGACTTGAGCATCTTAGTTCATCTTTTCCAGGCAGCACTCTCACCCCTGCATATGGTCAATGATGTGCCTCAGGCAGGCTGAACATGACCCTTAAATGCAAACTCTCTGATTGCAGAACTTTACATGGGCACAGGACTACCCAAAAACTGCATTAGCACAGAACTGACCACATGCTTTACATTCTGCCTTTGTTCCTTTCTTGCTCACTGCCCATAGTTGTGTAATAAATATTCCCAGTCTCGTGTCTTAATACTAAATTTTATTCTTTTTTATGATTTGACTGGTCTCAGGTGGGTGATTCTTAATTAGGGTCTTTTATACTGCTGCACCCAGGTGGTTGCTGGGGCTGCAGTCACCCGTTGGATGTCCACCATGGTGCACTCCTATGGCCTAAATCCCAAAGATAATGAGAATGGGAGATTTGACTTACAAGGGATTTCAGTAGTTTTTGCAGAATGGAAGGCAGAAGGAAGAGTGGTATCTGCTGTATCAGAGCAAAGTAAGCTGCAGACTAAGCACCTGCAGAAAGGGAAACGGAGGAGGAACAAGCATCTCACTGTGGAACCCCAGAGGCAGTGATATGCTGGAGCCAGCTCACACTGGCTCATGAGAATGCCTTTTAGCCAACACTTCAGTGTTATTATCTTTGTATGGTGCAAGTGCTATGTAATGCTTTGCTACTGCTCACCTCCTTTCCATCAAGGAACAGGAGCACATTTTTCAGACACTTCTTTGAGTGCCATACTTGTATACTGTGCTGGGTACTGGGCAAGAGCGGCCAGCAAGGGCAAAAGGCATGCCTTCGTGGGGTTGGCAGTCTATAGGGGCTGGGGTGGGAATACTTATCAAATAATCACCCAAACAAATAATTAGAAATTGTGATGAACTCAGTGAAGGAAAAGCACATGCAATAGTTTTGTTTGGGGAGCAGGTGCTTTAGGGAAGGCTTGAAAGTGACAACTGAGCTACAATTTATGTACAATAGAGATACAAAATTTAAGCGAGAGTTGTGGTTGGGGGCTAGGAGGTAACTACAGGAAGAAACGCATGCTGGGAGGCAGGAACAGCGTGGGTCTCCAGAGTTCAGGCATCTGGTACCCAGGCTCAAACGATGGAGAAGAAAGCAGGGTAGACCAAGCGGATCCTGCACCCAACCCACACTAGCTTCAGAGGGTGGAAGGGAGGAACCTATTGGCTTCCATATCTGAAAGGTCCAGAGACTACTGACGTCAGATTGAACTTAAACTCAACTAGGCCTGATCAGTATCTCTCTTTCTCTCTTCCCCTCCTGGCAGCCTAAGGGCAGCTGCAACCAACAAGAGACAGCAGCCCTTGGCCCCTGGTCCCAGCGCTGGGTATAGTGTCTTCTGGGCTCCAATGGCTCAATCGCCTATCTTCTGAGCGAATCTGAGCACCGAGAAGGGCGAGCTGCACTGATTGGCCAGATCAGGTCACATGTCAACACGTGAAGGGTGGAGTCAACGCCAGGCAAAGCGGGGCAATTAGGCGTTTGTCCTCAGGCAGCAGGTGCGAAAGCCCGGCAAAGATCTGCTGGAAGGGGTGTCAGATTTTGTCAAGCTCTTTGTGAGGAGGTGTGTTCCTGTAAAGTTGTTAAGCAAAGGATGTCTCAAATGACTCCATTTCATAAAGTATCCCCTAATTTATGATTCATAAATTGTGATGCTTGTATTCTTCCTCTGTAAAATAAAAGGTTGAACAATAACGACTGGCTCCCTCTAATTAGCTGTGCACCCTTTTATGGATGATTTTTTTGTCTCACTCTTGGGAAAAGTCCTAAACAGAATTGGAAAGGAGGTGTGGTATGGGGTTCGCAAACAATAATGCAAGGCCTTCTGGTTGAAATTTTGTTCATTGCTTTGTCATTGCAAAACTAGCATCTCAGTTTCCACAACTATGTGGATCAAAACGTAAGTTTTGAGACAGACTGTGTTAAGGTCTATTATTTCACTTCCAAGAAACACAGTCCAAAGAGTCCTTTCTCATTTCCCCTTGTAAGTTTCAACTTGCTGGGATTATCAGTGTCGCTGGGAGGTTAGGTTTACACGTAAGCCACCTTTTTTGAGATGGGAGCTGGCTATAAGGCCAAGCTGGTCTCTAACTCCCGGCCTTAGGTTATCCTGCTGTCTTGGCTCCCCCAAACACTGGCATTACAGTGTTAGCCACCACACTTGGCCTGCTTTTGTTATTATTATGTTGTATTCCAGTAGAACCTTTTTAAATTGCCCACCCAAGGAACTGTAACAAACAGGTCAACATATGGGGGCAGTCAACCTAAGGAACTAGGCCCAAAGTACATATCATGTACTTTACTTTCTTGTACAGCTTTCATTAGAGAATATCATATGAAATCATACGTAATCAAACTCCAGTAAAATCATACAAAAATCAATACATTTACTGTTTTCTTATGGGTTAATAGTTGTTTCTGAAAAAAGAGTCAGTATCAGTCAGTTTCTTATTCTTGTTACAAACAGAAGTGGAGAAATCACTGGCTACACCCCTCAGCACACCTGGGCATTTTTTCACAGCAAATGACTTTAACTGCATTATCAAACACCTGATGTTCTCTTCTGTGTCATCCTCATCTGCTTTTTCCATTTTGTCAGTTGCTTCATACGCTTTTATTCTTGTCTGTACTTTGGTCACTATCACTTGGAAAATTACTTCTAGGTCTGGTTCATTACAGTTTGCCACCTCATCTATTGTAAGAAAACCTTCAAATCTACTCCTTCAAATTCTGTCGTGGGAGATGGACTGTCTGGTGGGGACCAAACATGTATTTCTTGGGTTATGGTGAGTCCAACTTTGTCGAAATACTTCTGTATCATTTCTGCCTGCACTTTATTCCAAGAACTGATCCAGAGGGCAGCATCCAGTGGGTTAACTGATGCAGCAGATGAAGCTGTTTCACGGGTGGACTGCAGGCAGGTTTGTGTTTTAGTGGTGACTCAATGCAGGAGCTCTACATGTTTTGGTGAGGCCTTGGGCAAGAGGCTGGATTTCTGCCTCTGCTTGGAGGAAAAAATTTCAGTATCACTTTTGTGAGATGATTCATTTGTGGTTGGCCATGACAGCTGTCTACTGTCAGTAAACAGACCACTTATTCTTCTTCATTTATTGGTTTACACCTATCACCCCTTACTCCTCAAATTGGGCACCATGTGCACCCATCGTCCACATGCATTTGTTTGATTTCCAATTGACAGGGAGGTCTTTGGGCTTCAAGTTCTTTTTTTTTTTTCATTTAATAAGTATATCTGAGGTTCATCTCTTCCAAAAACAGCATTTAATTACATTCAAATTGTATTCATTCATGAATATTTTACATAGCAACAAATGCATCATTTATATACAGGGATAGATATTACAAAACAGATGGAAATTAAAACAAGTTTTGTTTTTTAAAAGTCCCTCTAAATTGGCTTGGTGCCACAGGCTAAGGCACCAGCCACGTACACCTGAGCTGGCGGGTTCGAATCCAGTCCGGGCAGGCCAAACAACAATGATGGCTGCAACCAAAAAATGGCCAGGTGTTGTGGAGGGCACCTGTTGTCCCAGCTACTTGGGAGGCAGAGGCAGGAGACTTGCTTGAGCCCAGGAATTGGAGGTTGCTGTGAGCTGTGATGCCATAGCACTCTATCCAGGGTGACAGCTTGAGGCTCTGTCTCAAAAAAAAAAAAAGTCCCTCTAAATTTACAACACTGTGAACTACTAAGTACATAGTAAAAATGTATGTGTTACCAGGAAAACACAAGTTGCTCTAATAGGAAAGAACTATAATATGCATACAATGGAACATAATTCACATAGGCTCCATTTACAGGTATGCCTCAAAGTACAAAAAAATTAACTACAAATACAGGCAAAAATCACACCTTACATTCTAGACTAATGCACCAATATATGATGTTTTCCCAGAGAAAGTTGAAGGGTTCTCAAGATTTTCCATTGACCAATGATTTTCATGTCATTAAAAAATACAGAAGCAGAGAACTTAGATTCCTTTTTGTGTTTAGTCATGTTTAGGGGTTTTATTAATAGCAACAATTGAAATGTGTCATGAGAAATGCTACCAAACTTGTTCTATTTAGAGCTCAGTAACCAGGACATTTCTCTTATTTTTCCTTATACTTCCATTTTTCCCTTTTCTAAGGAAGTTCATAGAGAGTGGTAGTAAAGAGATCAAATATATCAGAGATGGCAAAGAAATATGAGAGTTGGCTTCAGGTTCTTGAATGTGTGTGGCTTTGCTTATTTACCCATCACCAAGGGCTTTAGTTCCCCTCTGGTTGAGGTAGTACAAAGCAGAACTGTGAAACATTCTTTGGGAAGTTTTCTGCTCTTACTTGTTTCACCCTTCTTTTTTTTTTTTTTTTTTGTAGAGACAGAGTCTCACTTTATCGCCCTTGGTAGAGTGCCCTAGCATCACACAGCTCACAGCAATCTCCAACTCCTGGGCTTAGGTGAGTCTCTTGCCTCAGCCTCCCGAATGGGTGGTGCCTGTGGCTCAAAGGCGTAGGGCACTGGTCCCAAATGCTGGAAGTCTCGGGTTCAAACCTAGCCCTGGCCAAAAACTGCAAAAAAAAAAAAAAAAGCTCAGCCTTCCAAGTAGCTGGGACTACAGTCGCCCGCCACAATGCCCGGCAGTTTGGGAAGGCCAGGTTTGAACTCACCACCTTCAGTATATAGGGCCGATGCCCTACTCGCTGAGCCACAGACGCTGCCCTCCTGTGCCAATTTTTAAGCAATTTCTTGGATCATTGGCCTGGGGATTCAGGCATTAACTGCTCTCATTTGTTTGAACCAGCTTCATGTGGCTTCATTGACTTCATTGAGGAAAGTTTTCCTCCTTTTCTGCCATAGGTCTCTGCTTTCCTTACCTTATCTGTCCAAATACTCATGTTTACAATTTTGGATGTTGCTAACCGTGTTCTTGCTAACACCAAAATGTTCTACCATCTTTCTTTGGCTGCTGCTTTCCAGTAAATTAGCCTTTTCCTTCAATGTCAGTACTCTGAGTGCTTTCCTTTAGACCATCATGTCTTGATTAATTGTAAACTTTTTCAGCAATTGTAGGATGTATCTATAATTCACACCAATCCTTTATGTTGAAAAAATTCTTCTGCAACATGTGATAAACAATTGGACATGAGGCCTAATCCAATACTTTGTAATACTAAAACATGGAAAAATAACATACTTACAAAAAAATAAAACACCTATGGGGCCAAGCCCACACATTCTACCTCTTGATTAGAGTGGACTCAACTGGCCAGGTGGGAGAGGGCAAATTAATGTAATGTGTCACAGTCCAAGTGGTCAAGATACAACATGCAGAGGTGGTCAGTCTTCCTTTGAGTACATGTGGTGTAAGTCCAGTCTATGAAAAGTAGGTCAACTTAAGGAGGTGATCGATGTAGGGAGGTGGAGGTACTACTGTATATGATAAAGAGTAAACATATTCACCTTATGAAGAATTCAGGCAATGGATACCAAAATGGATAATGGATAATTCCTTTATCATAAAAGAAGAAAGTGCAATAAGACAAATAATCATGGTGATAATAACCGAGTATTTACCAAACGCCAGGAAGTGTGTAAGGGTGCTGCAGGTGTTGTCCTATTCAATCTTCACATCAGCCCTACGAGATGGGTATTGCTATTGTCTGTTTTTCACACGAAGAAACTGATTGTCAGAGATGTGAAGCGACCCGCCCAAGGTTACAGAACAGTAAAGCCTTGAACCCAGACCTTTCTAAGACCACTTCCGTTAACCTGGCTCTGGTTGTCACAAAAGGCGGTGGGCTCGCACCAAGCCAAAGGACCCAACGGGCCTAACCCGCCTACTCCGCCGCCCTCGCGTTAGTCCGGCCCCACCCCACGGGCTCGCCCGCTACTCCTTTCCTTCCCCGCCCCCGTGGGCCACGCCCACCGCTCGGAGCCAGGTGCCTCCGCCGGCGCCGCTCCGGCCCCGCCCCGCCCCGCCCCCCGGCCTCGCAGTCGCCGCGGACGGCGTTCTTGCGCATGGAGTCGCCATTTTGCTCCTAGAGACGCTGACTGGAGATCTGGTTCTTTCTTCCTTCGGCAGCGGAGGCTGCGGCGGGGCCGGGGCTGGGGTCGGGGCCAGGTAGGCGGGCGGGAGCCGGTGGCGAGTGGCGGCGCGGACTGGCGCGCTCCGGCATTGCGGGGCGCAGGTGCACAGGGCGGTGGCGCCAGACGGGTCGGGGTCCCGGGCCGCGGCTGGTGCGGGTACACCGGGTACGCCGGCCTCGCGCCCGCCGCCGCCGCCCCTTCCTCCTCTCGCGGCAGGGGCGGGGGGCCTGGGCCTGGCGCGCTGCCCCCGGGGCTCTGGGGAGTCAAGTCCTAATTGTGGGACCTACTGCTCAGCAGCAACCCGTAATCTGACACGGGCCCCGAATTTTAATTTACCTGTCTCTGCTAGTTTGGGGCATTTCTTATCCCTTCCCACAAGGGGTGGTTTTATTGCAATTCGAACTTACCCCAGCAGAGATTGGGGGAGGACTGTAATTTAATTTTTAAGTATTATCCTAGTTTAAAATGTTTTGCCCCCAATATGTTATATTGATAAAGACTTGAAAAATGGGAATGTTGGCTCAATTCGGATGTTTAGCTTTTGTAAGGAATTTGAAAACGCAGAATGAGGGTTTGGGCCCGAGGAAGTGTGATCTCCAGTGTTTAAAAAATTTAAGTGCCCAAATAGGAAAAATCCACCCACGTTTTTGAACCTCACGAAAACATACCCTTCTTTTTGACATTACTTTCCTGCCCTGCTCTTAGCCTTATTATCCAGTTGTCATCAGAGCTTAATTAACACTAGGCACTTCTACAGCCTAGTGCTGAATATTTATTATATCGAATGCATATTCTGAGTTTTACTTAATTGCCCCGCTATGGAATCTTTACACATGTCCGTTGTACTTACTCTTAAAAACCTTGTATTGACCATCATTGAACAGTTCAGCCTTTTTCTTCTTTGCTTGGGGTAGTTTCCAGAAGTGGCCATACCGAATCAAACTTCTTTCTCTGGCACTTGATATGTATAAATTGCTTCCCAAACAAGGCATGTTTACAACAGACATTTCCCAAAATCTAGATAGTTGTCCTATTCTGCTCCCTCTATGGGGGGGTTCAGTGGTGTGCCAAGTCATTTTCTTTGTGGGTTGAGAGACAGGCTGTGCAGCCTATTGTCTCATACAGCAAACTGCACCGATTAGCGTGTCTGCTGTGCCAGAGGCTGTGTGCAGCCCGCGTGTCTGCTGTGCAGAGACTATGTGCAGCCCTGAGTTTCTACTCTTAACCTCACTTCCTGTCTAAAATGGATGTCACTGTAGTCCCTGCTCCACTGGGTTGTCAACCATGAGAAAAACGTTCCTGTGGAGAGATGAGCAAGCATCTGGGGGCACACAGGACTGGAAGAGCAATTCTGTTAGATTTTTTCCTTCAGATCCTCCTCGTTATTGATAGAAAAAAAGGAAATTTTCCTGGAGTATATCACTAGCATAAATAATAATTTGTATACTTTTTGTATATGTTTCCTGGGGTATGTCACTAGCATAAATAATAATTTGTATAATTCATGATGCCTTTTAGGTTACAAATGACTTTTGGTTTGGTTTGTTAATCATTGCAATTCAATGAGGTCAGGCTTCAATTGACAGACCTTAGTTCAGCCTCTACCATGTGTCAGGTGCTTTTTTAGGCACTGAGTAGTAAACCCCAGAGAACATACTATTTAAAAGAAAAGTGAAAAAAATCTCTGTTGTCTGGTCTTTAAATTCTGATGGGGGGAAGCTTTTTTTACAAAGCTTCTGTGTCTTTGGTCTGAAAGGTAAAGGCTGAGGCCCAGCGATGCCAAGTGATAAGTCTGAGGCCTGGTGGCTGGTGACTGGAAGTCAGACCCAAGTCTTCTCACTCCTAGTCTGGTGATTTTATTCTTTAGAGACACAGTCTTTCTCTGTTGCCCAGATTAGAGTGCAGTACTTAATCATAGCTCAATGTAGCCTGAAACTCCTTGATCCCCCTGCCTCAACCTCCCAAGCAGGTGGGCCTCCAGCCATTTTTAAGTAGACATTATTGACATAGTGGATGTATTATAGCCATGGCTTTCAACCTTTTTTTTACATCTTGGCACACTTGAACCTATAGTTAAACTTCTGTGGCACATTTAAATTATGTCGATAAAAAAACAGTAAATGAATATACTTAACCATGCTTTGAACTTCTTTCAAAAATAATTTAATCAAAAATTTCACAGCACACTAGTTGAAAATCACTGCTTTAGAGGAAAACAACACACTTTAATTTGAGCCTTCCTCATCTGAATGTGGATGAGTGGTTTTGAGATGAATGTCTGTGTGCACAGCAAGTAAGCTCTTTCAGCATGGTTCCTCACTCAGGAAACTTAACAAATTGTCTCATTCAAAGACGATTGCGATTTACTTTTTAAAGGTGCTGAGATTTGTTTGAAAAGGATATGTTTTCATTCATGTTAAGTAATTTTCACATTCTAGAATAAATTTACAACGAACATAGAAGCAACTGAAGATCATGTAAAAAATATAAGAACATTCTCTCTCTCTTTTAATTTTTGGGGATTCATTGAGGGTACAAGAAAGAACATTATCTTTTCATTTTACACTAAAACCTTGTAATGAGCCTCTTGCCAGCTCCATTCTGGACAGTCTTTAAAACTCCTTTTTTGAAGCTTAGTAAAGAGCAACCTGAGTTTGCAGCAGGAGAAAGGAGAACTAAAACTAGAAACAGTCCTTATGTTAGAACAACTTGTGAAATGACTAGTTACAAAACATGACTATATTAATAGTTCATTTTCAAGTGGATACCCCCAGCACCCCTACCCATGTCATTTTGGGGGTGGGCTTAGGTTAGAATTCTGTTAGAGGAGCTTGGAAACCACAGAGGCCACAGTCAGGGAGTTGTAGGGCATTTAAATTAGTGGTTCTCAACCTGTGGGTCGTGGCCCCTGTAGGGGTCGAACGACCCTTTCTCCTTTCTCAGGGGTCGCCTAAGACCATCGGAAAACACACGTTTCCGATGATCTTAGGAACCGAGACACTGCTTCTCATGTGTGGGGCTCACCACAACATGAGGAACTATATAAAGGGTCGTGGCATTAGGAAGGTTGAGAACCACTGATTTAGATGATGAAGGATAAGGAAAGACTTCTTGAGATAGGTTGGACGGAGGCTGTCCTTTAGAAAAGAAATGTAATGTTTCCTATAAACCTTCAAGGAAAGGACCAGAACCAGTGGGTATAGTCTTCAGGGAGCAGAATGTCAGCCTGTTCTGAGGAAGAATTTGGAATGATGGGCCCTCAGTGGATGTGGGAGTCACTGTTACAGTGGAATGGTACCTTGACAGGAATCCTTCTGATGGTTTTCTAACAGGTTTAGGGGAAATGGGCTGAATTACTTCTGAAATCTCTTCCTACCCATAAAATACTCTGATTCTAAGAGTTCCAGCTCCTACCAACACTGTTCTGTTTTATTTAAAGGTTAGGGGATATGAAAAGATGCCAGCTCCCTCCCGACCCCGTGCACATTACTGTATCCCTGTACTGAGTTGGTAGATAACCCAGATAGGAGGAGTCGATTTAAACGTAGCATATCCTATATGCAGGGTACTGAGTTAAGATGCTTGCAGAAATTTACAGTAACCTGTGAGAACAGTTTTTGCATTCATGTGGAGGAAGGAACTGAGGCTAAGGAATTTATGCAAGACCTTGCTGCGATTTAAGGGGAAGTTGGAGCCAGGATACAAACTTGAGTTTGATTCCAAAGCCTGTATGTACAACTACAGGAGAATTGGTTTTGGTTTTGTTTCCATTCCTGGACCTGAGATACCCTCTGTTCTTAGATGTCTATTTGTGAAAATGGGCCTTAGAAGTCAACTAAGTCTCCTGCCTCTGAGTGTTGATGGTTAAAATGTATTATTTCTTCCAGCCAGAGTTATACCAGCCACTCTGCCCTGATGCTATACTCTCCTGTAAAGCAGGGGTCTGCAATTTTTTTCTATAAAGGACTTACCAATAAATAGGCTTTGTGGGCCATACTGATTGCTTTTTGTTTTGTTTTAAAAAGTTTTTGTTTGTTTAAAAAATTTTTTTAGAGACAGGGTCTCTGTTGCTCAAGCTGCTGGAATTCAGAAGTGCAGCCATAGCTCACTGCAGCCTTGAACTTCAGGACTCAAGCGATCCTCCTGGCTTAGCCTGCTAAGTAGCTGGGACTACAGATGATATGCCATTTTGCTCAGCTCATACTCAGTGTTATCAGATACATATTTCAGGCTTTGTGGGCTATATTCAATGGTATTACTGTATCTACAAATGATTTGTAAACAAGTAATTGTGGCTGTGTTTTATATAAACAGGACTTGGAAGGACCTAATTTGGCCTTTGGGCTGTAATTTGCTGATCTGTACTTCAAAGCCTACCAAAAGGCACCAGTGGTCCTCCTTGGTCACAGCTGACATATGTTTCTGTTTGTAATTTTTCTGTAAATTTAAAATAGATGGTGTTGTAGTCTGCCATATTTCCTGTTGTGAAATGCTGGATTGTACTAGCTGGAATGCCCCTTAGGAGATGCTCTGTGGGAAGTGTGCCCTCCTTGCCTGCTGTGGGGACTGAACTGCAATTACCTTTGACCTGGTGGTCCCACTGTATATTTGCAAAGGTCTCTTGAGACCTGGCTGAAAGTGCACATCCACACTGTGGAAGACTCTTCAGCAGTTAGAACAAACTATGTCTATATCTTCTAACGCAACTTGCTAAAATAGATTGTTTATTAAAAAAGCAAATCATAGGTTTGTATGGTGGTGGCTTTTTGTGTTAGAAACACTGTATGATGCATGTTATTTTTTGCGCACATTATTTTTATGGCAGTCACGTGAATACACAGAAGAATAAAAGACTTGAAGGTCCATACGAAACTAATAAGAACCTTCACTTGGGGAGATGGATGAGAATGAGCTTGGGGTTGGGGCTGGTGCCTTTAGCCTTAACTTATTATGTTTCAGGTTTTCATAGGGAGTATGTTTTTATGTTTTACTAGTGTAATTAAAATTTAAGAATAACAAAAAAGATAGCTTAGTTTTAGCCCATTTATGATTTCCACAATCTTCCTAACAACTGAGGAGACGGAGTGGGCTCACGGCCTGCCCAGAGGTTGCTGCACTGCTTCATCCTACAGCCCCATTACAGATGAGGAAGTAGCTCAGAGCAGAGGATGGGAACCTTTGTTCTCATGACTTCTAGGCCAGGGTCCTTTTCATTTGTGGCCTGTTGCTTTCATTTGGGTGGTCACTTAACGTTCCTTATCATCCAGTTCTAGGTGAGTAAAATGAAGACGACAAGATCACTGTTAGACATTCAGATGACAGGGGGCAGCTGAGAGGGCAGGAGAAGTTTGTGTGGTCAACAGGATTACAGGAAAAGCTGGATATATATGGGTCATTTATTCTTTGTTTAAGGATCAATCAGTCTATGTCCTTGCTAATGGCTCTGCCATTTTTCTGTGTGTTAATCCAGGAGGAATTTTGTTGTCAAAGACTAAAAGGAGGTTGTCCACAATTGACTTTAAGCAGCAAACAGTAAAACACTGAGCTCTTCAGCTCCACCTTTCTTGTAAGTTTATTATTTATTCCCAGTGGTTATGAAAACTAATTTAATCATGTGATAGTATATTTTCATAAATTTAGAATCCTAAAGTACAAATGAATTGTTTGTCCATGTATATGTTTCTAATATAAAAGATACCATTATGGTAAAAACTAATTTCCTTCAGCCGAAGTCATTTGCTATTAAAAAAAAAAATCCATCCAGGTCTATTTCATATCATGTGGCAGTTCTTAAATACATATTGTACTCTTTTAGGCTCTGAGAATCGGAAAACCAAGAAGGTTTTGATGTTTTGTGTGGCGCCACCTGAATTAGAAACCAAGATGAACATAACCAAAGGAGGTCTGGTGTTGTTTTCAGCAAATTCTAATTCATCATGTATGGAGCTGTCAAAGAAAATTGCCGAGTGAGTTATTATTGTACTATTAAAATCTATATTAAGTAATATTTTAAACTTGATGATCTGTGTAATCTCTGTATATCAAGGGCTAACCTTTTTGTCTACTGTCACACCTTGCATTCATTCATTTATTGAGTGCCTCATAAGTGCCAGGGATTGTGTTAGGTACTACATAATGTATGGAATTATTGGAGTACTCATATAAAGAATACTCAAGTGTATACTGTATGAAAACAGTTTATAGTTCAGTATAGTTTTAGATGCTGAATACTGAACACCTGCTATGTATTAGGCCTTGATCTAGTTGTTGGAGAGAAGTATGGAGAATCTTCAAGAGCCTGCCTCCTTATAAAATTTACGTTTTCGGCTCGGTGCCTGTGGCTCAGCGGACTAAGGCGCCAGCCACATACACCTGAGCTGGCAGGTTCGTATCCAGTCCAGGCCCGCCAAACAACAATGATGGCTGCAACCAAAAAATGGCCAGGTGTTGTGGTGGGCGCCTGCAGTCCCAGCTACTTGGGAGGCAGAGGCAGGAGACTCGCTTGAATCCAGGAGTTGGAGGTTGCTGTGAGCTGTGAGGCCATGGCACTCCATCCAGGGTGACAGCTTGAGGCACTGTATCAAAAAAAAAAAAATTTACGTTTTCGTATGGGAGCTAGGCAAGTCAGTAAAATAAATAAAATAATTTCACATAGTATAAATGCTATAAAGAAAACAGTATGAGAGTAGTGATGGCACAGTTGTGTTGCTTTAGCTTGGGTGCCCAGGTGCCTTTTAAACTAAAGGGATTGGGCTTGAATTAAGAAACATGAATGAGCCACAAGTGAAAGTCTAGGGTAGAGCCTTCCAGCTAGGCTTTAGGGCCCTGCAGTGCATGCAGGAGAGGCATTCATGAGTCTCAGGAATGTGTGCTGGAGTGCAGAGAGCAGAAGGAAGATAACTGAGGAGGCAGGCCAAGACAGCTTTGTGGGCCTTCCTGTGTTGACATGTGGTGAGGTGAAGGGGGTAAATAATAGACTGACATACAAATTTATACTGACTTTAAATTTTATGGTAAGAATAACTTTATTTTATTTTACTGTTAACAACTTGCACATCTCTTTAAGTAGTAATGATGCCGGATCTGTTCTATCGCTGTTTCAGCCTTCCTCCCCTTTCTTTTCTCTAGGCGGCTGGGGGTAGAGATGGGCAAAGTGCAGGTTTACCAGGAACCTAACAGAGGTGAGCTACCTTGGACATAAATAACATCGATCTCTTTGTGCGCTATGTCATACTGGCTGCGTCCTGCATCCCTTGCTATTGAAATGATTTGATTCAGTCATCTAGTTTTGTTAGCAAGGAGTAGGGCAGGAAAGGTGGAAGAGAGTGGGGTTTTTTAGCTCTCACCAATACTGACTAGATATTGTAACCCTGGTGCACATCACATCCAGAGGCTTGAATTTCAGTTTTTAGACCACATTCAATAAAAACCTCGTAAATAAAAAGAGCAAACAATCCCTTTTATCACTGGGCAAAAGACATGAACAAAACCTTCTCTAAAGAAGACGAATGGCCAACAAACAGAAAAAAATGCTCATCATCCCTAAGTATCAGAGAAATGCAAATCAAAACTACCTTGATATATCATTCTAACCTCAGTGAAAATGGCCCACATCATAAAGTCCCAAAGCTGCAGATGCTGGTGTGGTTATGGTGAGAAGGGAACACTTTTGCACTATTGGTGGGATTGTAGACTAATACAGCCTCTTTGTGAAGAAGTATGGAGAATCCTCAAAGAGCTTAAAGTAGACCTTAAATTTGATCCTGCAATCCCATTACTAGTCATCTACCACAAAGAAAAAAATTTTACCCTAAGGACATTTGCACTAGATTGCAGCTCAATTCATAATTGCCAAGATGTGGAATCAACCCAAGTGCCCATCAGTCCCTGAATGGATTAATAAACTGTGGTATATGTATACTGTGGAATACTATTGAGCTATAAGAAAAGATGGAGACTTTACATCTTTGGATTAACCTGGATGGAGTTGAAGAACATTCTCCTTAGTAAAGTATCTTAAGAATGGAAAAGCAGGCTCGGTGCCCGTGGCTCCAGGAGGTTGGAGGTTGCTGTGAGCTGTGATGCTACGACACTCTATCCAGGGTGACAGCTTGAGGCTCTGTCTCAAAAAAAAAAATTATCCCAAATTGTAAAGAAATGTTATTTAATCTTTGTAATTTCTTTAGAAATGGTGAATATTTGAAACTATTCTAACAGGAGCGATGGACAGCTTGCATCGGCTTGAGAGTCATACTCCTTACCCTCAATAAGTTGTTGAACCTTTCTACCCTATAAATAATGAGGGCTGTTTTGAGGATTAAGTGGAAAAATTTGTGTGCTTAACACAGTTCTTGGCATATAAGAGGTGCACGGTAAATACTTGTTCTCATTCCTTTTTTTTTTTCGTGGAGACAGAGTCTCACTCTATTGCACTCGGTGGAGTGCTGTGGAGTCACAGCTCACAGCAACCTCCAGCTCTTGGGCTCAAGTGATTCTCTTGCCTCAGCCTCCCAAGTAGCTGGGACTACAGGCGCCCGCCATAGCGCCCGGCTAATTTTTTTTTTGATGCAGTTCGGCTGGAGCTGGGTTTGAACCCGCAGCCCTCGGTATATGGGGTCGGCGCCCTACTTGCTGAGCCACAGGCGCCGCCCTCTCATTCCTTTTCTAATACAGGATTTTGTCAAGTATTTAAATACTGTTAAGCGTATTGCAGGCTTTGATGAAATGGCACAAATTAATTTTTCCCGTATTCATCTCCATAGCCTCCTTCTTGTCTCCTACAACCTCCGTATAGCTTCACTAATTGAAGAAATTACGCAGGCAGAGTTTGGGAAAGATTCTGCCTCTAGTGGAAATGGCTGCTGCGCTTGGGAGGCTGGCAGGGAGGGACGAGGGGAGGAGCAGTGTTGGAAAACCTGGGGAAGGCTATTCTACTCTGGTGTCTATTGGGAAGGAAAGAGGAAACTAACATTTGTAGATTCCTTCCTTTTCCCAGATACTGAAAAACTGAGTTTAGGTATGATATTAGGGACAGGGTCCCAGAAACGGCAGAGTCAGGATTCACATCCAGACCTTCCTGATGCTCATTTCTTTCTTCTCTTTCTTTCTTTTTTTTTTTTTTTTCCCCAAATAGGACTCTATTTATCACTATTAAAAGCCTGGATTTTAGACAGAATCTTGGACTGGTGGTTTATATCCATCAGCTCGTTCAACTTTAGCACCTGTCTTGTCCCCAGTAGCTTTTCTAGGACTGCGCTACCTTTACCATGAAGCCCTGTGAGTTTTCTCAATTCAAACTCAGCCTTCTTCAGCATTTTCACTTTTATTTTATTTATTTATTTATTTATTTATTTATTTATTTATTTATTTATTTATTTATTTATTTATTTATTTGAGATAGAGTCTCAAGCTGTCACGGAGTCACAGCTCACAGCAACCTCCAATTCCCGGGCTCAAGCAAGTCTCCTGCGTCTGCCTCCTAAGCAGCTGGGACTACAGGCGCCTGCCACAATGCCCGGCCATTTTTTGGTTGCAGCCGTCATTGTTGTTTGGTGGACCCGGGCTGGATTCAAACCCGCCAGCTCAGGTGTACGTGGCTGACGCCGTAGCCCATTGAGCCACAGGCGCCGAGCCAGCATTTTCACTTTTCTAACGAAAACGTTGTGGAGAGAATAAATAGATTGGCAAGGCTTTCCTATGTCATTTCCAGTGCTGTCTGGAGTTCGCTTATTCTTCTTGTTTTTTTTAGAGACAGAGTTTCACTTTATTGCCCTCACTAGAGTGTTGTGGCATCACAGCTCACAGCAACCTTCAGCTCCTGGGCTTAAGCAGTTCTCTTGCCTCAGCCTCCCAAGTAGCTGGGACTACAGGCGCCCACCACAACTCCCGGATATTTTTTTGTTGTTGCAGTTTGGCCGGGGCCGAGTTCAAACCTGCCACCCTCAGTACATGGGGCCGGCGCCCTACCCAGTGAGCTACAGGTGCAACCTGAGTCAGCTTATTCTTTCAAGTCATTTGCCCTCTCTGGTCATGATTTCTGTCATCTTCGCGATTTGGAAAGCCTGTTGGTGCTGCGCGTAAGAGGTCTTCTGTATCTGATTGTTGCATATTTTACTTAAACCAACTCAGAACAGACAAAGCAAATAGCCATCTGTAGTGTTGACATTAATATGTCAACAATGACGGCTGCAACCAAAAAAAAAAAAAAAAAATGGCCAGGCGTTGTGGCAGGCGCCTGTAGTCCTAGCTACTTGGGAGGCAGAGGCAGGAGACTCGCTTGAGCCCAGGAAGTGGAGGTTGCTGTGAGCTGTGATGCTACAGCACTCTATCCAGGGTGACAGCTTGAGACTCTGTCTCAAAAAAAAAAAAAAAAAGTTGAAAGAATAGTACATTGACCACCCATACGTCTGTCTGCTACCTGGGTTCAGCAGTTAACCTTTGTGAACATGTATGTGTGGAAGCCATTTGAGAGTGACTTGCTGAAGTTGAGACACTTAAGCCCTGAATACCTGACCATGCATCCCCTAAGAATACTTTCTCCTACTTAAATGTGATACCATCATCACATTTAAAGAAATTAACAGTTCTCAGGTAGTGCCTGTGACTCAGTGATTAGGGCACAGGCCCCATATACCGCAGGTGGCAGGTTCAAACCCAGCCCCGGCCAAACTGCAACAAAAAAATAGCTGGGCATTGTGGTGGGTACCTGTAGTCCCAGCTACTTGGGAGGCAAGAGAATCACTTAAGCCCAGGAGCTGGAAGTTGCTGTGAGCTGTCATGTCACAGCACTCTACTGAGGGTGACAAAGTGAGACTCTTGTCTCAAAAAAAAAAAAAAAGAAAGAAATTAACAGTTTTCTAATCATCTAATATCTATATTCACATATATATTCACATTACCCGATTGTCCTAAGGGACAACTTTTTTTTTTTTAATAAGACTGGTTTTGCTGGGTTGCCCAAACTGGAGTGCAGTGGCACAATCATAGCCCTCACTATAACCTCAAACTCATAGGCTCAAGCAACCCTCCTACCTCAGCCTCTGGAATAACTAGGACTATAGACACACACCACTATGACTGGCTAATTGTAAAACTTTTTGTAGAGATAGGGTCTGGCTATGTTGCCCAGGGTGGTCTCGAATTTGTAGCCTCACATGAACTTCCTATCTTGACTTCCAAAAGTGCTGGGATTACTGGTGTGAGCTACCTTGACTGGCCCGTAGTTACCCCTACCCTCCAAACCAGGATTCTTGGTTAAGCAGTGTTTACTGTCTCTTCAGTCTCATCTAATATTGAACTATTCCCTCACCTTCTCTTTTCTCTTCCTATGACATTGGCTGTTGAAGAGCTTGTCTTGAAGAATGTCCCATAGTGGATTTATCCAGTTGTTCCCTTATTGCTGATACCAGATTTTTTTGAGATTAGGGATGTGAGATCATACTTATCTTTGTTCTCACAACTTATAACATTTGATACTTAAGTTCTCAAGTGATACCAGTCTAATGAACAAGTATGTAATTTCTTGTAAAAATCCTATGCTTAGAGGGTACAGCACTCGCTGCACAGGAGGGTGGGAAGTGTGAATTTGCTTATTCAAGTCAGAAACATAATTCCTTCTTAAAGCTTTCATGTAACTGAATGTGTTTAAAAAGTATCATTAATGGCTGTATGTTTATTATCCATTGTAGCATTTGAAGCCTACTGAGTTTCATAACAGTTCCAGTTTCCATCTTTTTAACATTGGGGAGTAATGATGCATATTTTTTGTGTGTTTTGAAATATTTGAACTATATGCCTTCACCACCCCTCTTTTTCTTTTCCTTCCAGAAACAAGAGTACAAATTCAAGAGTCTGTGAGAGGAAAAGATGTTTTTATCATCCAGACAGTTTCAAAGTGAGTAGTTATCCAGTAGAAATGTTGCTTTCTGGGTTTCTGCTTGGGCATGAGTATTTAGAATAATGGGAGTTGGCTAGACAGGAACAGTTAATGATAGTCTTAAGATTGGTATATCTTACTCTGCTAAGTTTTTTGACATAAATGTTGTCTTTTATGTATTCTTTCAGTGTTCTTTTTTTTTTTTTTTTCTTCATTGAATCAAATGGATTTAATGAACATGATTCAGGGAATCTATGTGCAAAGGTTCAAATTCTGTACCCAAGTTCAATTCATCAACTAGTGAAACAGGTCCTGGTTGTACTAATGCATCATCTTACAAACCTTCTAAGGTCTCACCAAAAAGATGGGCATCATCAAAAAAGTCCATCATTGGATCTGTCATCTTGAAAATTCAGTAACAGTCAGGGCTGTTTACTCCAAATAGAGTAACTTCTTTGTAGCAGATAATTGTTGGATCATTTCTGAAGGTCAGCTATCCCCAAACAGGTCAGTCTTCATTATTGCTCTAGATAGTGACATGTCATGACGTGTCAGAATCCTTAGGAAACTCTTGTCTAGGAATGGTGGTCAAAACTTGGTATCTTGCCAAATCTTTACGTCATCTTCGTCATCTCAGGTAAATCACATACCACCAATCTACCTAGTTTCTCAAGCCAGGAACCAAGAAATCACTTCTTGACATCTTTCTTCTAACAGCCAATCCATCACGAAGCTGTCAACTGCACCTCTTCCCCCAACTCGCCATCTTTTCTCAGTGGCGCGGCCAGGCCCCCCTCCCTGTCCACGAGGGGCCAGGAGGGAGAGAAGGGAAGAGTGCAGGGGCACCACCTTCCCCGCGCCCTCTTTCAGTGTTCTTCTTCTTTTTCTTTCTTTTTTGAGACAGAGCCTCAAGCTGTCACCCTGGAGAGAGTGCTGTGGCATCACAACTCACAGCAACCTACAATTCCTGGGCTCAAGCGAGTCCCCTGCCTCCACCTCCCAAGTAGCTGGAGCTATAGGCGCCCGCCACAACGCCCGGCTGTTTTTCGGTTGCAGCCGTCGTTGTTTGGTGGGCCCGGGATGGATTCGAACCCGCCAGCTCAGGTGTACGTGGCTGGTGCCTTAGCCTGTTGAGCCATAGGCGCCGAGCCTTTTTTTTTAAGAGATAGAGTCTCACTCTATTGCTCTTGGTAGAATGCTGTGGCATCACAGCTCACAGCAACCTCCAGCTCGTGGGCTTAGGCAATTCTCCTCCCTCAGCCTCCTAACGCCCGGCTATTTTTTTGTTGTTGTTGCAGTTTGGCCGGGACCGGGTTCATCACCCTCTGTATGTGGGGCTGGCGCCCTACCCACAGAGCCACAGGCACCATCCAAGCCCATTTAGTTTCTTTCTTTTTTTTTTAAGAATCAATAGCCAGAATTTGTAAAAGCTCTTATTGCAGATAATTTTTTTTTTTTTTTGCAGTTTTTAACCGGGGCAGGGTTTGAACCCACCACCTCTGGCATATGGGGCTGGCGCCCTGCTCCTTGAGCCACAGGCCCCGCCCTATTGCAGATAATTTTAAAGTGATCACTTATTTTATCGTATATGTTTAATGTACTGGGAAGATAAAAGTCTATACTGAATGAATAGGTATTCCTGTCTGGTGTGACATTGGACAGAATTGTTAGGGTTACCATTGTTCTCAGAATTGTTGGGGTTACAAATGGGTGTAGAAGATTCAGTGCAGTGAGGCTGTTTGTGCTGCTCTGGAAGGGAGGGAATCACGTGGAGCCCCACTATCCATTGTGTGCTTGTCCACAGAGGTCCCTACATGCCTCTCTGTGTGCACTTCTTCCCTCAGAGCAATTTTCAATAACGTCTAGAAATCAATTTGTATAGTGTGTCATTTTTTAACTTAGTCTGAAAATTATTGCATGCTGGATATACATATATCTATATATATTGAAGAAACGGAAGAAGAACCAAATGTCAGGGGAATTTAGTTTGGGAACACACATGTTCACCTAAATTTTGAACATCTCTGTGCTGGTCTTTGGTTCATTGAGATGAAGTCACAAAATCCTGCAACTCCCCTAGGAAAGGGAGTGGAAAGGGACCTATCATTGTATCTCATTCTCTGGAGTAGGGATGTGCCCTGAAGGAGAGAGGGCATGGTTGTATCCTGGATTCATCTTGTACCCTGATACCCAGTATCCTCTGAGTGGGACATGGGGGGGCACCAGGTTCTTGCTGCCCCTGCTTCAGCCAGGGTGCTAGAGGAAGACTCACTTGCGCCTGTACTTCACCCTCACTTCAGCATTCAGGTAGGGAAGGTGCAAGCACAGAGCACTGTACCCTGCTTCTGGCTCCTGGGTGTCTATAGTACTTTTATTTCCTCAGAGACACATGTAACTCCATTGGGTAAATGCCCAGAGGTTGCGTGGGTTACTCAACGGGGTAAGTAGGCATTGAAGGCCCCAATTGGACTTAGAATTCAGAACTTTAGAAGGGTGACTGCCAATCCGTCCCATTTTAAAGCTATTTTATTTCTCTTCTGTGTTTTTCTTCATTTCAACCCTTTCATTCTCTGCCCCTATCTCTTGCTGTCAGTTTTGTATTCCTCAGGTCAGAAGCACTTAGCACCCCCTTCATTTTCTCTCGATGCCTCATCTTGCCTTGCTGTGTGTGTGCTGGGAGCTTGGTTAACTTGAGTTCTCAGCCTCATCCAGGTTGCAGAAAGTGTGGACGTTATGGACTTCATGAAATACCGAGAAATAGTTAGTATTGAAATTTGGCGTTGTCTGATGCAGCTTATGCTTTATATTAGTGTAGACTAGTGATAGGCTTATAACAGTTAAGAAAAGTTTCAATTAAGATAATTCTGTCCATTAATTTGAAGTTCTGCAGTAATTCAAATGAGACTTCGATTGTGTGAGTTGAATGGTCAGAACCTGTGTACATGCTCCTTTGATGGAGTACTTTTCTTGGTGAAAAAGAAAATAGAGTCCGGCCAGGAGTGGTGGCTCTAGCCTGTAATCCTAGCATTCTGGGAGGCGGAGGGAGGATTGCTTCAGCTCAGGAGTTTGAGACCAGCCTGAGCAAGAGCGAGATCCTGTCTCTATTCAATAAAAAATAAAGAAATTAGCTTGTTGTCATGTATGTGCCTGTGGACCCAACTACTCGGGAATCCGGGAGTTTGAGGTTGTAGCGAGCTATGATGACATCATCACTGCACTCTAGCTTGGGCAACAGAGCAGATTCTGTTGCAAAAAAAAATAAAAAGTAAAAAACTAAGGTCATTAGCTGAGAGTGAATATGAGAGGAGCTGAGGGAGGCCTGGAAAGAGAGGCACTAGTTTCCTTGTTGTGCCGTACGTCTCCTAGGGGTACTAGAAGTACACTGCTGACCCTTGTTGGCGTTGGGGCATTAGCGTCTTAGATCTCTTGATGGGATTTGCTGGGTCTTGGTTACAGGGATGTGAACACCACCATCATGGAGCTCCTGATCATGGTGTACGCGTGTAAGACCTCTTGTGCCAAGAGCATCATTGGCGTGATCCCCTACTTCCCTTACAGCAAGCAGTGCAAGATGAGGAAGAGGGGCTCCATTGTCTCCAAGTTGCTGGCCTCCATGATGTGCAAAGCTGGTGAGTAGGAAAGGCAGGTGCTTGACAGTGTGGGACCTGGAAGTTTTATTTTTACCTTAGAAATTTCAGGGTATCGGCTCAGCGCCTGTGGCTCAGCAGGCTAAGGCGCCAGCCACGTACACCTGAGCTTGCAGGTTCGTATCCAGCCTGGGCCTGCCAAACAACAATGACAGTTGCAACCAAAAAATGGCTGGTGGATGCAGGAGATTCGCTTGAGCCCAGGAATTGGAGGTTGCTGTGAGCTGTGATGCCACAGCACTCTATCCAGGGTGACAGCTTGAGGCTCTGTCTCAAAAAAAAAGAAATTTCAGGGTATTAACTTTTTAAATTAGAACGCTAAACAGAGTAAAAATAGTGGTGCAACTTTTAAATGTGATTAGTTTATTATAAGAAGACAGTGCCGAGAATTCCCCCACAAGGGGGAATACAGAGGTTGTAAAAATGATTTATTTTTTCTAAATTATTAGTTTTAAAATTATATTGATATAGCAATTTAAAATTATATTAGAGGTGTTTTGAAAGGGGAAAAGTCATTCTGAATTCTATGACTGAATTCTAATACAGTAACAATTTTTTTTAGCCTCATCCCTTTCCCAGGACAGATAGGTATATTTATTTTATTTTTTAATTTTAATTTTAACTTTTTTAAGAGACAAAGTTTTGGCTGGGCAAGGCAGCTTATGTATATAATCCTAGCACTTTGGGAGGCCAAGGCATATGGATTGTTCGAGCTTAGGAGTTGGAGGCCAGTTTGAGCAAGAGCAAGACTCTGTCTCGACTAAAATAGAAAAACTAATTGAGCATTGTGGCCATTGCCTGCAGTCCTAGGTACTTGGGAGGCTGAGGCAGGAGGATCCCTTGAACCCAGGAGTTTTTGAGGTTGCTGTGAACTAGGTTGACACCTAGGCAACAGAATGAGACTGGGTCTCAAAAAAAAAAAAAAAAGAGAGCGAGAGAGACAAGGTCTCACTGTGTTACCCAGGTTAGCCTTGAACTCCTGGGCTGGAGCTGTCCTCCTGCCTCAGCCTCTGGAGTAGCTTGGACTGTAGGTATATGCTTCCACACCTAACTCAGAGAGGCACATTTTATAAATCATATGTACTAAGTATTATTACTTTGTGTTAGAAATTTTCAGGTAACATCTTAAGTGTTTTCCCCTTGTTTCTAAATAATTTCCATGGTTGCCATTGTGTGTATGTTATTTGTGTATGTGTGTGCTTCTGTGTGTTTATATGATTAAGAAAGTATATGTCACAGATCACATAACACAGATCCTTACTGTAGAATACATTTTCTAAGGTAACCTTCCAGTAAAGGGAAAAACAAAACAAATTTTCAAACCCAAACTCTCGTGACCTCAGCAGTCTCCCCCTTTGAAAACACTGTGCCAGGCAGCTGGTAAGGGGGACAGGCTGGTTTGCTGAATCTTCTGGAAAGGTTTCACCTGCTCTTCCAGCTTTGTTCCTGGACAGGCTACCAGGCTCACTTTCCTGGTCTTTTGGGTGAGTAGTGCTTTTTAAAATTTTTGTTACCAAGTATAGTGGTGTGATCATAGCTTGGTGCAGCCTCAAACTCCTGGGGTCAAGCAGTCCTCCTTGCTCAGCCTCCTGAGGACTGCAGTGATACATTGCCATGCTCAGCTAAATCTGACATTCTTTTTGTAGAGGTGATTTCACCATGTTGCCCAGGCTGGTCTTGAACTCCTGGCCTCAAGCATTCTTCCAACCTTACTCTCAAAAGTCCTAGGAATATAGGTGTGAGCCAGCATGTCTAGCTGCATTTAAAATTTTTTCTTAGTGAATTTTCCCTGTATTTTTCTAGTGATCATTTCAGATATCTTTAAGGATATGATAGGGTAAAGGGTCTTTATTTTCTGTGATTTCCAGGCTGGTGCAGTTTGTCTGGATAGCTTAAGATTGGGCTTTGCCATGCCTATTAAGGAAACTTTAAGGAAATGTAATCTGTATCAGAATTTTTAGAGAAATTTCTATATTGCTATTATCTTTGCTATTTTAAGTCGATGTGAAAATCATGCAGCTTATAGTATTAAAAAATTTAAAAAATAAAGGTGCTGAGGTTTTTTAATGGGAGAGCAATTTTCTAATAGCATTTTAAATTTCATAGGTGCAACTTATTTTTAAACTATTTATATGCTTCTGTCTGCTTTATTTTTAAAGGTCTAACTCATCTTATTACTATGGATTTACACCAGAAGGAAATTCAGGGCTTCTTCAATATTCCTGTTGATAATTTAAGAGCATCTCCCTTCTTATTACAGTATATTCAAGAAGAGGTGAGCTAGCTCAAAGTTTTTAAACATTCTAATTAAAGTTAAAAGGTACATTTCCATTTCCTTGAGCTAACCCTAAAGGATTAAAACTTGATATAATCTTTTGCTCGAGGCACTATTATACTTTATAAAGGTATTTCAGTGTATTTTAGAATTCTTCATCTGGGGTTTATTTTGTTGCCAAGCCTTTAAATTTGCTTTCTCTTGAGATCTCAAGTACCTAGAATCATGATTGTAACGAGTAACTTACTCTTATTATTGCTTCATGCTTGGTCCTGGTCCTTTCTTTTGTATCCATCCTCTCTCTCTGTCCATCCATCTTTAGGTGGTCAGCACCCGTGATCCTACCGCCCACAAGAAAACTAGAGTTATCACCATAGCTTACATAGCTCATGAGCTCCTTCTCTGTCTCCCCCCACCCCGCCTCCTTCCTCCCAAGGAAACTGTCATCCTGAAGGTTTTGGATTTGTCAGATGCTTTTTCTGTTCACTTGAGATAGTGATGTGGGATTTTTCCTTCATAATGTGCTGCATTACATTGATTGGTTTTTCTCATCCTGGGATAAATCAGACTTGTATAATTTTAATGTGGTCACATTTATTCTTTGATATAAAAGTCAGCACTTTTTGGCTGACTTTTTGGCTCAGCTCAAAGGGCTAAGGCACCAGCCACGTACACCTGAGCTGGCGGGTTCGAATCCAGACCGGGCCCACCAAACAACAATGACGGCTGCAACAAAAAAATGGCCAGGCGTTGTGGCAGGCGCCTGTCGTCCCAGCTACTTGGGAGATGGAGTCAGGAGACTCGCTTGAGCCCAGGAATTGCAGGTTGCTGTGAGCTGTGATGCCACAGCACTCTCTCCAGGGTGACAGCTTGAGGCTCTGTCTCAAAAAAAAAAAAAAGTTAGCACTTTTGTGCCTTAATACTTAAGGAGCCTTTTAAAATTTTAATTTATATGACACTTAGCTATTTTGCTTTTAATAATTGTTTTTCTTGTATGAATTATTTTTTCTTACATTTCTAGAGAACTTTTTATAGTACTATATTTAACAGATGTCAGTTTATAAATTTCAGAATTTTTTTTCTGGTAAAAGTACATCCTCTAGCAATTACTGTAGGCCTCAGAGGGAACATGTATTTAAGTGTTTTTAAAAGAGAAAAACGTATGGGCTGCGCCTGTGACTCATCGAGTAGGGCGCTGGCCCCATATACCGAAGGTACCAGGTTCAAACCCAGCCTCCGCTGAACTGCAAAAATAGAAAAATAGCTGGGCGTTGTGGGCGGGCGCCTGTAGTCCCAGCTACTCAGGAGGTTGAGGCAAGAGAATCACCTAAGTCTAGGAGTTGGAGGTTGCTGTGAGCTGTGTGACGCCATGGCACTCCACCCAGGGCGATAAAGTGAGACTTTGTCTCTACAAAAAAAAAAAAAAGAGAGAGAAATGTAAAATATTTTGCTTTTTGTCTTTAAAATTAAAATTACACACAAGAAACCTAAAAACCTTAATAAGTCCAAAAAATAACATAGACTATAATTTTACCTAAATATTATTCTTAGTCAAGTTAAAGGCAAGTGTGAGAGAGAAAATCAGCAAATGTCTTGATGTAGTGTCATTTAAAGGTCCAGGGAGAGAGGAGTGAGAGGGTGACACTTGCTTATAGGACAGTGTGGTTCAGTTATGGACTAGATGGAGAAACCTAGGATTTTGGAGGGAATAGAGCCCTGTAGACTCATGGGGGCTGCTGTCTGCATCTTGGGGTTTGGGGGGATGTTCCCACTCAGGACACAGCCACGTTGTGTGCCACTGTCTTGAGGCATGAATGGCAATAGCAGCTCTTGTGGGCCATTGGGCCTGAAGAGTGAAGGCTGGGGTGTCTTTGTGCTGTAAGCCCAGTGCAGGTCACTGCCTTTAACTTGGGCTTCTGCCCCAGGACCAGGCTGCCTTCTACCTGAAAAATCCCCATTTTAGGTTTCACAATTGAGAAGAAGTCAAGGTTGAGGTCTCACGACGGTCGTGGTTCAACATACGAGGGACATGGTCTTTTGTTTCTGATGTTGAACTAATTGTGATGACTCTAAACATTTCAGTTCTAAAATTCTCTGTCCATGTAAGATTAAATACTACATGAGAGCTTACTGTTAAAAAAGTTTTTATTGTATTGCCTTTTTGTTTTTTTGTTTTGTTTTGTTTTTGAGACAGAGCCTCAAGCTGTCACCCTGGGTAGTGTGCTGTGGCATCACAGCTCACCAATTCCTGGGCTCAAGCGATTCTCTTACCTCTGCCTCCCAAGTAGCTGGGACTACAGGTGACTGCCACAAC
>CAUYON010064449.1:0-15688 GCA_963573935.1 Arctocebus calabarensis | reverse complement strand
CAAGTGCTATCGCTGATGCCAAAAAGTAATGTGGCAGTGTAGGAGGGGGGCAATTAATAACCCGGAGATCCAGGAATGGCTTCAAAGAGAAGGGGCCAGTTCACTGTCCCTCAGACCACTAGAGGGCCAGACTATAGTTTTAAAAAAAAAAAAAAAAACTATGAACAAATTCCTATGCACACTGCACATATCTTATTTTGAAGTAAAAAACAAAACGGGAACAAATACAATTCACACAGCCACATGTGGCCCGCGGGCCGTAGTTTGAGGACCCCTGGCATAAGCTATGAAAGGACGTTGGAAAAGACAAGGCATATTCAGGGGATGGTGAGATGTTGAAGGAAACTGGGGTGTTGGTGTTCATGGGGGAAGGGGAAGGCATGAGAATGAAGATCATGAGGCATAGTCTATACCAGAGTTTAAACTTTACCCTGTAAGTGAAAGGGAGTGAAAGTAACAGAGTAGGGGCCTGGCATGTGGCTTGCGCCCGTAATCCTAGTATTTTGGGAGGCTGAAATGGGTGCATTGCTTGAGCTCAGGATTAAGCACTTCTGGTTCAAGACCAGCCTAAGCCAAAGCGAGACCTCATCTCTAAAAAATAGCCGGGCATTGTGGTGGGCACCTATAGTCTCACCTACCTGGAGGCTGAGACCAGAGAATCACTTGAGCCCAGAAGTTTGAGGTTTCTGTGAGCTATGACTCCATGGCACTCTACCAAGGGCGACAAAGTGAGACTCTTTCTCAAAAGAAAAGAAAGTAACAGAGTAAAGCAGTGCTATTCAAAGTGTGGTCCATGGGCCAGTGCAAGTCAGCAAATTGTTTCTATTCTGTGATAAATAAAGGAATTGAGAGAATAAACATCTAAATATATAATCAATGAACTTGACCAAGTATTGGTCTGCAATGGATTGGAAATAAAGGATGGAAGAGGGGAGGAAGGGGTGGCAGGGAGGGAGGGAGGGAAAGAAGGAAGGAAGGAGGGAAGGAAGGAAGGAAAGAAGGAAGGAAGGAAGGAAGGAAGGAAGGAAGGAAGGAAGGAAGGAAGGAAGGAAGGAAGGAAAGAAGGTCTGTTTGTTTCCCACAGAAGCACTGAATTAAAGGCCCTATTTCCCCTTTTATGTCCCTCTTCTGTCTTTCTTTGGCTGGGCTATAAGAGTCATTATTTTAAAAAATGAAATAGAGGCTCGGCACCTGTAGCTCAGCAGCAAGGGCACCAGCCACATACACCAGAGCTGGCAGGTTCAAATCCAGCCCGGTCCTGCCAAACAACAATGACAACTACAACCAAAACATAGCCAGGTATTGTGGAAGGCACCCGTAGTCCCAGCTACTTGGGAAGCTGAGGCAAGAGAATCACTTAAGCCCAAGAGTTGGAGATTGCTGTGAGCTGTGACTCCACAGCACTCTAACAAGGGCAACATAGTGAAACTCTGTGTCAAAAAAAAAAAAAATTAAAAACAGAATGTCCAGGTTCCACTTGGGCTAAAGCAGGCTGCCCATATCCTAATAGGCAAGGGTTCTCATGGTGTCCTCATGAAAAAGATGGAAAAACAGAATGGATAAGGTAAAGTGGATTAATAACTAGTTGGATAATTGGACCCAAAGAATATAGAATAATAGCAACTTATAGAAATATACATGCCATATTGCTTTATCTTTGTCTTTGTCATACATTTTTACTTTTGCAAATGCAGATTAGAACATAGAGTGCCAGAGGACAAGCAACTGAGAAAGAAGACTTTCATATTCAATAGAGAAATATTTTAGAAAAATATTTCAACAGGCAGGTGGCGCCTATGGCTCAGCGAGTGGGGCCCCGGCCAAACTGCAACAAAAAAATCGCTGGGCATTGTGGCGGGCACCTGTAGTCCCAGTTACTTGGGAGGCTGAGACAAAAGAATCGCCTATGCCCAGGAGCTGGAGGTTGCTGTGAGCTGTGAAGCCATGGTACTGTACCTAGAGTGATAAAAAAAAAATTCAATAGGCTATATCAGTGGTGTACAAACTATGTTCTGCTAACCAAACCCTATCTGCTGCCTGTTTTTGTAAAGTTTTATTGAAATACAACCACACTCATTGGTTTACATATTGGCTGTGGCTGATTTCCTGCTATAAGAGCGGAATTGACTAGTTGCGACCCAGGCAATAATGCCCCCACAAACCTGAAATATCTGTCCCTGTAAAGGAAATAGTTTGCTGACTCCTGGGCTAGAGCTATGGAATGAGAGATGCTATTTTAATAGGGATGAACATAGGCTTTCTTGAATTGGGACAAGCTCACTACCTAAGCATAGAGTTTTAAAAGATGTCTTTTTAGAGCAACATTGGCAGATCTGGAGACTTCACTCACAAGTTGATATGAACAAATCATGACACAAGGGTATCAAATAAACAAAAAATCCTAATATAGTCCTAGACTGCCTTAGATGTAGACCACTGGGTATAATGTCATATTCCTGCTCACCTCCATGCAGACCAGAACCCTCCTCTGTTTGGTTCAAGGTTATTGACAAAATGAAGACATCAACTAGGACCAGTGAAGAGATTCAAAACCATCGGAGGGGTTTTGACAAAGTGAGGGATGTCTAGCAAAGAGAAGAAAAGACTCAAAATTTTTTTAAATATCAGCTTTCTTTATGTGTTTAAAGACTGCATTTATGGGAAAGAGCAGTTTAGTTCCAGAAAGAAGAAGCAAGTGGAGGTGAAGCACTTCACACCCAACAGAGGGAGTATCTTCCATCAGTGAGAGGGACTCACACATGGAACTGCTGTCTTGGGAAGAGTTGAGTCACTCATCCCGGAACTGGTTTGAGCAGAAGCTGTTAGCCACTTCTTAGAGAAATTGCAGAGGAGAGGCAAGGAGGAAGGGGAGGAAGAATTAGACCACATATAGAGTCAAGCTTGGCGTTATTGGCACCGTGGGCAAGATAATTCTTTGCTGTTTGGGGCTGTCCTGTGCATTGGAGAACATTCAACAGTATCCCTGTCCAGTAAATGTCAATGGTATTCCCCAGCTGTGGCAACCAAAAATGTCTCAAGACATTGTCAAATGTCTCCAGGGAGGCCAAATCACCCCTAGTCAAGAACCATTGACATAGACTAAGTATATTCTTCAGGCTGCCTGATCTTCAGAAAGGTGACCTGCCACCATAGGGTGTCCATACACACCACAATGCTTGGGACAATCCTAGTTTAACTCTGTGTTTGAATGTACTTATTATCAGTGTCTTCTTTCAATCTCAAAAAGTTCCCAGTTTAGATAATAAATTACATAGTCACCTTACCTAGGCATAGAACTCTTTCTAATACCAGCATTGCTATCCTTATAGAGAAGGAAGCAGCCATGGGTGCTAGTAATGTTTAATATTCACAAAATTTCAACTCTTGGGATCAGTCCTAAAATGTTCACAAACATACCCGTTTTTTCTTGTCTGCTGAGAGCGCTGAAGAGCCTCTCTGCTGAAGGGCCTTCAATTGGCGCTTGACTGTACGATTCCGAATTTCTTCTAGTGGATAAGTTTGGGAAAGCTTGGACTGTTCTTCATAAAAGGCAGACTGTTTGGCCTCAGCGTCATTCTGAAATGACAAGAAATATAATTAAAGTTGGATGGCACTGCTTGAATAGATAGAACAGAAAATATAGTCCGAAGAACATCTATCTGGTGGAAAATTGGTATTTCCCGAGTGTTTTCATCTTCTACTCTGCTGAAGATCAGGGTTTAGGTAAAGAGTGAGGAGGTTACTCTCCCTTTCAGACCCAGTGCCTAGTTTTCTCAAAGGCTCTGTCCCCAGAACTGGAAGCGAATTCTCACAGATGATCCATATTGTGGGTCCTGGATTTCTGTTCCTAGTGCTTTGACATGGGGGAGCTAGCCAAGGATTGAAAGGTGAATGCTCTAAAAAGAGAACCCAGTAGAGCTCAGAGTGTACAAAATGGGAATACAGCCCCGTCATAACAATGAGAACCATAAGCTTGCCACAATAAGCTCCTAGGTGGCATGACTTATCCCAGGGATTTTGTTCTTAAGCTGTGATCCCAAACAAAGGCTGCCCTGAATATGGCCCCAAATATGGCCATTTGGTAGTCATGGCAATTTTCTACCAGAAAAAGAAAACAACAAGCACATGATGATGCCAGGACACACCTGTCTCCCATCCTGACCATCAGTATGAAAGTGGACTTCACCAGACTTCTCTAGGATAGTCTTCTCTCAAATGCACAAATTCATTTCCATTTATTGAAGACTAAAATGAGCAACTTCTTTGTATATTTTACTGCTATTGACCACACAAAAGAAGTAGCATAGGAGAAAAGTAAAAGCTCCACTCCTGGAGTCAGACACCTTAGCCTCTCTGAGCCACAGTTACCTTCTGTACAAAACGAGAATAATAGTACAGTTTGCTTCAAAGGGTTGTTGTAGGGATTAGAAGAATTAGCAAATAATAAAATGCTTACTAGAGTGCCTGACACATCATAAGCATTCAGTAAATGTTAGTTATTTATTACTTATGGGAGGAAAGTCCTGGTCCTTAGGTTGCTTACAATTTTATCAGACAGATAAGATATGCATTACGAATGTCTCATTAATGAAACATTGATGTATAAAGTATGGTGAGCCAAGAAGTTTCTGTTATAAGAAAGGAGAAACTCATGCAGATGACCAGGTTTGGCCAAGCCCTCATGGAATAGTTGGAACTTAAGACCAACCTTAAAGTAGGTAAAGATTGGATGAGTATAGAATATTCTGCAAAATAATTTACCTCAGTTGAATTTTCTTAAGGATCCAATGGGATAGAAAATCTCCCTATCTCCATTTTTACACGTATATTTATATGCAGAAAGGGGCTAAGAGAAATAAATAGTGGAGCTGGTAATCAATCACCAGCATTTGATCCTGGACCCTGCGGCAGACAGACTGTAAGAATTATTACTTCTGGTGATCATGCCCTTGTGTGATTTCCTTCCCTTGACTATGAGCAGAACTTTGATTTGTTTCTAACCAATAGCATACAGCAAAAGTAACAGAATATATACGTTTATGTTACATAAGATTGTAAATTTTATCTTGTTAGAAGATTCTTTTGCTTGCTGATTTGAATACAGCAAAATACCATATTGTGAGCTACCCTATGGAAAGGGCCACACAGCAAAGAACTGAGGATGAACTGACTCACATCCTACAATAAACTAAGGATCTCAACCCAGCAGCACACAAAAATCTGAATGCTAACACCAATCACATTAGCTTGGAAACAGATCTATCCCCAATTGAGACTCAGATGAGACCACAGCCCTCATCAGGAAGTAGGATGCAACTTTATGAGACTTAGAGGCAGAAGATCCAACTGAACTGTACCCAGACTAGTGACCCACAGAAACTGTGTAGTAACAATTGGGTATTATTTTAAGCCACTAAGCTTATAATAATTTTTTACATGATAAGTAACTAGTACAAATCCCAAAGGCAGGACTCCAGGCATGATTGCACTTTCAGGCCAATAAATTTCACTTTTAGACTTTGAGAACTGAGAGTCATTGAAAAGTTTAGGGCAACCATGTGATATCATGGAAATGGTGCATGGAAGTGGCAGCCATAAATCAGATACATGCATAGCAGATGCAGAAAATAATGGCAATTAAAATGGAAAATAATTTCTTGAACACTCACAGCTTCTCAGAAACTGCTTCTCAATTAATTTTTACAACAACCTTGTGAGGGAGTTGTTATTGTCCCTACTTCACAGATGAAGTAAATGAGGCACAGAGTAGGGAAGTAACTTTTCCTAGGTCACACAGCTAATGATTAGAAGAATCAAGACATAAACATGTAAACCCATAAACCCTTTGATGTGTTTCCTCCAAAGCTAATGACCTGAACCATTGTCCTATGGATTGTGTTTGACACATTCTAGTCTTTTCTGTAATAGGCATGAGTGGAAAGGAACAAGCTCTAGAAAGGCTCATCTATGCAACTCAACTGACTTACTTCTCAATCCCTACCTTTCTTCACCCACTTTAAGGTGATGGTCAAGCAAAATTTCAGATAAAGCTTTGACATCAAATTATAAGGATAATTTGATAATAATTTATTCTCAATCTACTAGAAATAACTCACAATACCCCAGTCTTCAGACTTTGAACATTCGTGCTACATGTGGGAAATTTAAGGATATGTGATTTTATTTGATTTTATTTATCACTGCCACCCTATATATGTTACACTTTTTATCACCCGAAAATCACTTTACATTGCCTTCATTTTGGCCCCCAAGGGCATACTGTTCCTTCCCCAGCTATTCTCTTTAATATTATTTATAATTTATTCTATATCCTCACCCTAAGGCTCCCAAACCAAAATAAAATAGACAGCTTGGCAGTTATGCGAAGAACCAAAGCCAGTTCATACATACCAATCTGATCATTTAGACAGTGGTTGATAGCTCTATGTGGGTTTTGGACCTAAATCATGGAGGGAGACAAATGGATACAGCAGCTTCCACAGCCCCAGGATCAAAAGGAACCATTACAGAGAAAATTGGTGGCATTCCATACTACCTCTGTACAAAGCAGGAGAGAAACAACTAAAACAGAAAATATCTCCACAGATACACATGGGGGAGTTGAGGACAAGGCACACATTGTTCAGAATAATCAGAAGAAATTAAAACATTGTCTGATCTATTCCCGTCCTGGGAGAGAGCCTTTGTAATTTCAAGGCCTTGAATGTGTTCAGTCCTAAATTATATTTTAAAGCATTCAGAAAGATACCCTACTTTTTTTAACCCTAACTACCTACATAAATTAAAAATAATTATTTCATTGTGCTTTTAAATATTTTAATATGAGCTTTGTTTTAAGCTATAGGTCTGGTGGTCCTATCCAGCTCATGATAATTGTAATTCAACTATTAAAATGCTTTTGAGATTTAAAGTTTTGACATCTTATTTCCTTTTTTCTATAGCTTACTATTCCCTGAGCCAGGCTGTATTTTTAACAACCTCTAAACCACGTCGTCCCCTGCAGGTGTGAGAGTTCCCTGAAGATAGAAAATGAAAAACTGGACAGAACCTCAGCATCCATCCAATACCTTGGAGCTCAACAAATTCCCAGGAAACTCTTCACTTTCAGGTCCAATATGCTGGCCCAGTTTCCAAATACAACCCTCCAAACCACATCCAGTTCAAAGCCAAAAGTTGCTTTGCTTATTTGTTCAATATTCCCAGGTATCTGCATATTTTTAAAAATACATTCTTTTCAATAAAGTAGGCAATCTAAATTATAAAAATATGGGCGGCACCTGTGGCTAGGATAGGGTGCCGGGCCCATATACCAAGGGTGATGGGTTCAAACCCGGCCCCGGCCGAATTGCAACAAAAAAATAGCCAGGTTGTCCCAGCTACTCAGGAGGCTGAGGCAAGAGAATCGCCTAAACCCAGGAGCTGGAGGTTGCTATGAGCTGTGTGACGCCACGACACTCTACCGAGGGCGATAAAGTGAGACTCTGTCTCTAAAAAAAAAAATTAAAAATAAATAAAAAATTAATTCTAAAAATATTAATTCTATAACTCCATGTTAGGATTCAAAGAAGTATTTTTTTCTTTATTTTAGATGCAAGGTTTTTTTTGGCAGCTTTTGGCCGGGGCTGGGTTTGAACCTGCCACCTCTGATATATGGGGCCAGCGCTCTACTCCTTTGAGCCACAGGCGCTGCCCTAGATGCAAGTTTTAATATTTTAAAATTTAAAGTTTTAATGAACTGGGCTGCAAGAACCATTCTTGTGCAAATGTCTTTGTTGTAAAGTGCTTTTTGGTCATCTGCATATATACCTAGTAGAGGAATTGTGCAAGGGTACATGTCAAATACATTAGGAGTAGAGTATAAATGTCTAAACACATTTTAAATAAGTGAGGCGAAGCTATGTGAACCAGTTTGATATAAACATTCCAAATTGTACATAAAATCAGCACATTGTACCCCATAAATGCAGTAGTGTACACAGTTATGATATAATGAAAAAATAAAAAATAAAATAAAGATATACTCGGGCCTTAGCAAAAAAAAATCATATTTCTAATGCTTATGAATATTCTTATTTTTTCTGAATTTTATCTCATGAGAAAAAAGTGCTCACCCCTGAATTGCATTTCACTTGCTGCAGAGTAATCGTCCCCATGCCGGTGCCCATCTGTAGGTATTTATGGGTGCCAAAGAGCAGGGGGCAGACTCATTAGAGACGGGGTATCTACAGAACAGCAGCATCGAATTACACTGCTCTGAGTTCACTGGGTGACTCCAGCCCTGGACACAGGAATAGGTTCAGAATCGGGTGTGTCCAAGGACCCTAGGAGCCCCCAGAGCAGGGGACTGTAGAAGCCCTCCAGACCACTTGAAGACCAAGCGTGGGCCTCCTGCTCTCTCTTCACAACCAAGAAATGTTAACGAAGTGTTCTTGGAAACCTTCTAGGTTCCAACAAGGCTGTCTTCAATATCCACTCCAGCTGATGGACAGGAGCGTGGGGCAGCTCTAGTAGCTACTGCCAAATGCTGAAACAGCGAACCAGGATGCCTTATTCCTCTCTCCAAGAATAAAAATGGTTCAGGGACCTCTTATATTGCTGGAGAGCTTCTAAATTTGCTATTAAAAATCAACTGTGGGCTCGGCGCCTGTAGCTCAAGTGGCCAAGGTACTAGCCACATACACCAGAGCTGGAGGGTTCGAATCCAGCCCAGCCCGCCAAACAACAATGACAACTACAATCAAAAAATAGCTGAGTGCTGTGGCGGGTACCTGTAGTCCCAGCTACTTGGGAGGCTAAGGCAAGAGAATCACTTGAGCCCAGGAGTTGGAGGTTGCTATGAGCTGTGATGCCACAGCACTCTACTCAGGGCGACAGCTTGAGGCTTTGTCTCAAAAAAAAAAAAAAAAAAATCAACTGTGCTGGCTTGGTCCAGTGGCTAACATCTGCAACCCCAGCACTTTGGGAGGCTGAGGTGGGAGGATAGCTTGAGCCCAGAAGTTTGAGGTTGGTGTGAGCTATGATTGTACCACTGCGATCCAGCCTGGGAGTCTGTCAAAAAACAACAACAAAAACTGTGCCCTTTCTGAAACTGTTTTTAGGAACCCCCAATTTCTCCCTATATAATTGGGTTCACCTTTGTACAGGGTAAGGTCAAGGTCAACTTAATCTTATTTAAGAAAGATTTTTCTGGCTCAGCGTCTATAGCTCCGTGGCTAGGATGCCAGCCACATACACCGGAGCTGGCGGGTTTGAATGCAGCCCAGGCCTGCCAAATAACTATGATAGCTACAACCAAAAAAATATCCAGGTGTTGTGGTGGGCATCTGTAGTCCCAGCTACTTGGGAGGCTGAAGCAAGAGAATCGCTTAAGCCCAAGATAGGTCGAGGTTGGTGTGAGCTATGATACCACAGCTCTCTACCCAGGGTGACAGCTTGAGATGCTGTCTCAAAGAAAAAGAAAAGAAAGATTTTTGTTATCTTTCTATTTGCTTAGAATTTTATTCTTATTTCTTCTATTGCATCTTGCCAGTTAAGCTAATGATTTGGCTTGCTTCCTGTTTACTAATGTTCTTATTAATATAACATAATGAATTTGCTAATTTCTTATACCTTTGCCTTTGAGGAAGATTTACAAAGGATCCTGTTTCAAAAAACAAACCAATGATAAATTTACAAAAAAGGGGCAATGCACAATAAAGTAGCACCATTTTACTGAGAAGATAATTACAGTTTAATTGTCAAATATTCAATTTCAAATATGAGCGCTGTATTTGCTTAAAGGAAGGAGGGCAATTCATTGTGTAGCATAGGACAAGAGTTTGGTAATTAATTTTCATTGAATTTCTGAACTATGTGGAAACCTATTTTGTTTTTTGTTTTTCAAATGTTCTCCCATGTTAATTACCAAACCAATCTACTAGTGCAGAAGCATAGAAACACATAGAAAAATCATTTTCTCACTAAAACATGTACAACTATCTACATTGTGATGGTGTTTTCAGCTTGATGTATTAAGATGGTAGTGACCTTGATACAGCATAAATATGTCATCTCATTTGTAACTACTTTTCAACTCAATTTGGCTCTACCCAGTGTCTCCTCTTGGAACTGCACCTGACTTTATTACCAGTTTTCATCTGAATCCATTGGGGAATGGGATGATCTTGCTTTTGTTTCTTGGCCAGGAATCGCTTGATCCTAAAAGTCTTACGAGAAGACATGGCAAGAAATGGAGTCAACCACACACACCACAATGGCAGAGAAAGGGACAGAGCTTTGAAAGTCTGTTTTGAATCAAGATATTCTTCCTTCTTTCTATGTGATGGACCCCTCCACACTCCCAGGTAGGCAGCTTTTATAATGCTGTACTGATCAAGTTTTTATGCCCTCTGTATTTTAAGCTATATTCTCACAACTTAATTTAAGAATCATCACAGTAGGTCAGATTCATAGGCTGACAAGCCCAACATTCGGCTTCCTTAAAGTTATACCAAGGGACAATATGGAAAGGCAGATTGTCTTCATTGTCACCTTGATAGAATATGAACATGATGAGCATGTCATACATACCAAATTTCCCTTCCTGTCTCAGCTATCTATAGCTACACTAATAATACAAACAACCAAAAATCTCCATGCCTAGAATCACTGGGGGTTGGCAGGCAGCTCTGCTGATCTTAGCTGGATTTGCTTACAACTTTAGCAGTTGGCTTCTGCTGGGGCAACTACTCGTGTCTCTTGACTTTAGTTAGCTAGTCAAGTCCTTATGGCAAAGGCAAAAGTGCAAATGACAAGTTCCATCACTCAATTGCATTCCGAGCCTCTGCATGCGTCATGTCTGCCAACAACCCATGTAGGAGAATGTTCTCTGTCTTATTTCTAGAGCCCTCAGAATGATGATAGCCATTGTGGCTGTGGAAACTTATTAAGTTAAAGTCCTCAAGGGACAATCTTGAATACTTTATGACTCCTTTTCCTGAGTCAAAGTGACTTCTGATGGCTCATCAGCTCCTAGGAACAGCCAATATACAGAGGATGCTGCAAAAAAAGTATACACATTTTAAGAAAGGAAAAAGCAGATTAAAATTGTAATACTTGGCTGGGTGCCTGTGGCTCAACGGGCTAAGGCACCAGCCACGTACAACTGAGCTGGCGGGTTCGAATCCAGCCTGGGCCTGCCAAACAACAATGACGGCTGCAACCAAAAAATGGCCAGGCGTTGTGGCGGGCCCTGTAGTCCCAGCTACTTGGGAGGCGGAGGCAGGAGACTCGCTTGAGCCCAGGAATTGGAGGTTGGTGTGAGCTGTGATGCCACAGCACTCTATCCAGGGTGACAGCTTGAGGCTCTGTCTCAAAAAAATAAAATAAAATAAAATTGTAATACTCAATATATACTAAGAACAAAAGATGAATACAAGACACATTGAGCACTTCTTGTGATTCCAGAAATCAAACATGACTTGAGTATTACAAATGCAATATAGTTTTTTTCCTTTTGTAAAATGGGTATATTTTTTTGGCACCCTCTGTATATACAAATTGGATTTTCTAGACTAATTCCAATTTATATAATTTTACTATATTTCACTACTCTTAGAGACAAAATTATGCTTCAGTTATAATTTGAATCATTTTTTTCCAAACACTTGTCTGTGCATTCGTGATCAGCCAAAAAACAGTTTCATGGAATATTATAAATATCTATCTTATTGAAGAACATTTTTCAGAGTTTGTAAAACTTCTTCGAGGCAATAAACATAGCACAAAAATCAAGATTAGAAACATTAACTGGCCCTAAAAATATTAATGGTAATTTCGCATATTTCACTTATTGTCAGTTCAGAATGTGTTATTGCCCAGCAAATGTTAAACACTGAGAATTACACAGCAAGTTATTTTCTTTCTTTGCCCAAGAAGTTCATTTATAGTTAATCCCCAAGAAGATAAAATTGATCATCAGAGAGTCTCATTAAAATAAATCTATGGTGCATATCTTGGGAGAGCAGGTGCTGGTCTTTGATGAAACATAGGGTAAAGTCAGTAGCATGTAAATTTAAGGGAACAAATTCTCCCCTTTGTGCAGGAAAAGTTTCCTGTCAAACAAGATACATAGACAGAGGTTGACATTTCACAATTCTAGACCCTGACTTCTCTGCTGCCTGCGAGCTAAGAAGCAGGCAAAGGAAAGAACACAATGCCTGCTTCCGGTTTATATTCCCCCAGCAGCTGCTCTGTGCATCTTAGAAGACACCCCCCCCCCAGGTGGGAGATGCCTGCTTCCCCCAGCTTGAACGTTTTTATTGTAAATCTTTATTTTAGAACTACCCACTTGAGACAGCAGTTGGACTGTGAGCTTTCTAGAATGAAAGGCCCTGAATAATAATATTGTTTTTGCCAGCATTGATGTTAAGTCCCAGACACACTACCAAGTGTCAACAAGATCTCTCTCTCTTACACACACACATATATCAAATATTCATTAACTTCAGCAATACTATACACATATAGCATATACTATTACTATTATTATGGTCATTATCTTCTTCATTTTACTAATAAGGAAACTAGAAAGTTAAGAAACTTGCTGAATGGCCAGGGGCAGTGGCTCACACCTGTAATCCTAGCACTCTGGGAGGCAGAAGTGGGTGGATCTCTTGAGCTCAGGAGTTAGAGACCAGCCTGAGCAAGAGCAAGGCCTAATCTCTACTAAAAATACAAAAGTTAGCCAGGCATTGTGGTAAGCACCTGTGGCCCGGCTACTCAGGAGGCTGAGGCAGGAGAGAATCACTTGAGCCCAGGAGTTTGAGGTTGCTATGAGCTAAACTTACGCCATGGCACTATAGCCTGGGCAACAAAGTGAGACTCTGTTTCAAAAAAAAATAAGGAAGGAAGGAAGGAAGGAAACTTGCTGAAGACCTTCTGCTTATAAGAGTCAGAGCTAAGATTTGGACCCAACCCATCCAGCCCACGCTTACAGAGTCCACGCTTACTGTATCAGACACTTATACTTGATCCCACTACACATGCACTCACTACTCCTGGAGTGTCCCGGATCTCAACACCCTGCTTATTTGGGTACCTCTGGTAGTACCTGCCACAGGGCCCATTGCATCGGGGGATCAGAGAACAGAAGGAGGTGACATTCCCCTCCCCACTCAGTTCCTCTCTCCCCAGGTAAACTTCCACAGGTGCACTTTAAATGCACTACTGGCCCTTCGCTGCTGCTTCAGGAAAAAGGGGTTGGACCCCCTGCTCGCTTCATGCCTTTAGGTATTCTCACTTTTCCTTTGAAGGGCCGGTACTTTTCTCCAGTTTATGCTCTTTCGTTTCAGGTCTTTGCTCTACCAGCCAGAAGAAGTCAAAGAGATAGCACTTCAGCAAACCTCACTACATCTCATTCCATGACATGCCTCCTCAGCATCTAGGCTCTCAGCCAAACTGTTGCATGTCTTTTCAAAAGCCCTAACTGCCTCTCACACGAACAACCACGACGCCCTCCTGCTCTCCCGTGTGCACAAGCACAAGTACTACGCTGATGGTGCTGCGAATTCATTCATCCTCCACAGCAACCCTCTCCGGCAAATAGGAGTTTTATAATAAAATCTAAGGTACCGAAAGGCAAATGTACTAGCTCAAGTTCACCCAGCTCGAAAGTGATAAAGGCAGGATTTGGACGAAAGCAGTCGGGCTCCGGAGCTCTTAGCCATGACATTCCTCACCACCTTTCAACTGAGAATGAAAACAAATACACAATACACTGCGGTGGCCTCCAGCAGAGATCAAATACAAATTGGGGGGGAAAGAATGAAAAGATGAAGAGATGAAAAGAAGTGAGACCAATAGCATCCCCCATGGGGGAAAAAAAACTGGACTGTCAAAATCTCTTGAGCTTTAGAAAAATAAAAGGAACTCTCGTGGGGGATTTCAAATGCAGAAGTAGGTCTCAGATTCTATCTGTCCAGTGAGTGATAGTAAATTACTTTAAACATGTAGCTGTAACCCCTAATTGCTTGAACAGATAAGCTTCAGAACTACAGCTTTGAAGGAAAGTATTGGTGAACAAGTGCCACAAAATTCTTTTTTAAATAATGTTGTTCCAATTTCCAGCACTTCAATGTGTACAGAGACTACTTTGGCATCTGGGAGAGAAGAAATTTCTAAGTCCTTGTACTTGTCAAACAAAGCATCTTGCTTCCCCAGAACATTCTGAGATTCATCAGAAGTGGTTTAATCATAGGGGTTGGTTTTTGTTTGTTTGCTTCTTTGTTTTTTTGTTAATAGCTAATTTTTTCATTAAGTCTCCAGTTGCATTTTTCAGTTGATACATCATTTGAAGAGAATCTTTAGATATTTCTGCTGATATTGTAGGCTAGGGAAAATTAACAAGGCATAGCCACAAAATTCTTTGAAACCTCGACTATGATGAGAATTATGGTGATAACTTTCTAAAGCATATTCACCTGTTCTACGAATCTGAACTGAGAATAGTGAATTATTCTGTAACAATTTTCCAGATGAACCCCCAACCTCACAACTCCGAGCATTTCTTTGATTCTCCTTTTCAGTTTTTGGCATTAATCTAATCTCTGAGAAGCAACAAATGCAGCCATGAGAACTCACCATCTTTTGGGCATTCTCTTCAGTGATATTGGTGTTATAATTCCAAGAAGCAAGTGCACCTTGATGAGACAACTCTTCAGCTTCACGGTTAAAGTTGTCCAAAAATGTCTTGGCATGTTCTTCAGTGCTGGACTGAGCAGCAGTTACAGCAACAAGGCTGAGAAGGAGCCAGAAAGAGCTTGACATCTTCCCTGGTGAGCCAAGATCACATCCACTAACAACTGTCCCTAGAGTAAAACCTCCTCCTGAGATTTTTCTCGCATCAGCCTTTGAACTTGGGTTGGGCACTGAGCAGGAAAAACCAAAACAAAAAAAGAAAAAGGAAAAGAAGAAGAAAACAGTAAACACTCTGCTGAATCAACATAAAGTTCTTCCTGCAGAGGACAGATATGTACCAGATTTCAGAAAAATTTTTAAAGTAAATTGAAACATTGTTCATTAATCCTAGAGCACCTCCCTCTCTTTTCACTCTCTGGCCAAATCAGAGCTTGTGCATTTGGTTAATATGTTTCTTAAAATCTGTTAAAGATATACTGAAGATGGTGTTATTTTACAGTAATCAAAGGGGTCTAGAGTTAGGGATCATGGGCTATTCTTTGTGATCATATGTTTTTCAGACATTTATGTTAATTGTTATCCCTCATTTATTTTTATTTCAAGGTCATATTCACAGACACTCTCTACTTGGGTAACATTTTCTCTTTTAAATAAGTGACTTTGTCCTTGTTTCTAACGACTTCATTTTTCCTAATCAGCTTTAATGCCCATGGCCATTTTTTGTCTTCTTTTTTTATTTCACATTAATATGAGGGTACAGATGATTAGGTTACATTGCTTGCATTTCTTTTTTTTTTTGAGACAGAGCCTCAAGCTGTCACCCTCGATAGAGCACCATGGCATCACAGCTCACAGCAACCTCCAATTCCTGGGCTCAAGCGAGTCTCCTGCCTCCGCCTCCCAAGTAGCTGGGACTACAGGCACCCGCCACAATGCCCGGCCATTTTTTGGTTGCAGCCGTCATTGTTGTTTGGCAGGCCCGGGCTGGATT
>CAUYON010064448.1:0-11439 GCA_963573935.1 Arctocebus calabarensis | reverse complement strand
TTAGGTCTCATATGGTTGGTGTACACGCGCTGGAAAGCCAACAGGGTTGATCTGACTTTGGACAAAGCTGGAAGCTCAAAAATGGGATTTGCCCTTCCCTACCCCACCCCACACACACGAACATGAGCACTCACTCATCCTTAGGGGCCCTCGTGGCTACCAAGGAGGCTTTCATCCTTCAGCTGAGCACCTGCTGTGTAAAGAGAGCTCCTGCTGGACAGCACCTGTGGCTCATCGGGTAGAGCGCCAGCCCCATACACCAAAGGTTGTGGGTTCAAACCTGGCCTTGGCCGAACTGTAAAACAGAAAAATAGCTGGGCGTTATGGCTGGCACCTGTAGTCCCAGCTACTCGGGAGGCGGAGGCAAGAGATCGCTTGAGCCCAGGAGTTGGAGGTTGCTGCGAGCTGTGTGACGCTGCGGCACTCTACCGAGGGCGATAAAGTGAGACTCTGTCTCTACAAAAGAAATAATAAAGAGAGCTCCTGCTGCCCCAGGTCCAAGTGAAGTCCTGGTGTGGGTTCTGATTGGCCAGAATGAGATTTTGTTCCCCTCAGGGATCTGGAGGGTGGACTGGCCCCACTGAAGCATTTAGGGCTAGAGGTGGGGGCCACAATTCTCCAAAGAAAGTAAGATCACTTTTATCAGAAGAATGGAGAAGGGACCCAGGACAGGCAGAGTAATGACCACTGAAGCAGAGCTTTTCCGATTTTAACAAGCACACTACTCTCTCCAGGACGACAGACTCTGGTTCAGCAGGTCGGGGTGGGACCGGAGAGTCTGCATTTCTGACAAGCATCCAGGGGATGCCAATGCTGCTTCATTGAGAACCACGCCTGGGTGCTGAGGGCCCCAGAGCACCTAACGCCTGCCCCGGGATCAGGATTGAGTTCATGTTCGTGTAACGTGTGAGGGGGACTAACAGTGTGCTGATGGGACTCTGCTGGCCCCTGCAATCCTCCCTATTCCCCCCTGCCCCTCCCATCACAAGGCAGGACAGGGCAGGGGGTGGGAGGGAGCCTTCTTTCTTATTCCTATTTCGCAGATGAGAAAACAGAGGCTCAAAGAAATTGGGTGACTTTCCAAATCCCACCAGCGCAAGGGGTCAAGTTGGGTCCCAGTTACCTGGCTGCTCTGAAGGACAGTGTAGCCCTCCCAAGCCAGCCCCCTCCTCTTATAGGGACAAGGAGGTGTCAAAGAGCTTCCAGAGCAAAGAGAAAGAGAAATGACAGCCCTGTCACACCAGCCCAGGACTGGAAATCCCCAGGCAAACAAGCAGAAAGCTGAGTGGAGTTGGAGTGAGGTTTTATAGCTGGCACAGATCCAGATGACCTCCTGGCTGAGCTGTTGTAAATCAAAGTTGCAAAGAGCAAGGGTTATCTAGGCAGCCCTTGGGTTATTTTTAACCTTTCCTCCCTTATCAGTTTTCTCCTTCCTGAGTGCCAGGTCGTTATTGTTAACAGATACCAACCTCACCCAGATGGGGCCAGTCACACCTGAGCTCAGGGAAAGAAAAGTAGATGGGCTGGCCATTTGCAAGTGATTTTAAGGAGGACTCCTAGGTGGATCCATGGACTGGCACAAGAGGAAGATCTAGATTGAGCTTCTGGAGAGGGAGAGTGCCCCACCCACCTGTTATGGGCTGAACTGTGTGCCCCCAAACTGTTGAAGTCCTAACTCCCAGTACCTCAGAACGTGGCCTTATTGGGAAATGAGATGTAATTGGTTATGAATTGGATGGGCTCCTAAGCCAGTGTGATGGGTAGGAGGAGAAATTTGCACACGGGAGCATAGAGAACCCCATGTGAAGATGAAGGCGAGGCTGGTGTGACATATTAATACCCCCTTTCAGCAGTGGGAGCCAAAGAACACAGAAGATGGCCAGCAAACCTTTAGGGGAGCTGGACGAGAGGCACAGGTTCTTCCATGAAGACTCAGGAGGAACCAACCCTGTGGCCACCTTGATGTACGGGACAATACATTGCTGCCGTTGAAGCTGCCCAGTATGTGGTACCTTGTCACGGCAGCCCCAGCAAATCAATATGCCATATCTAGAGGAGTCCCAGCTGAGGCTGGACAGCCACTTTCAGGGGCAATGTCCAGTGAAAATACAGGGTGTCCTAAAGGTCGCCATACATACATACGTACATAGGGAAAATGGGAAATTGTAGCTAAATATACCTTCATTTACAAAATATTCATTATAAAATTTTACAAAATATTTCTCAATGTATTGATATATAAATATTAAAAATGTAAAATAAAATGTAACATAAAATATAAGTTTGTTAATTTTTCTATGTATGGCGACCTGTGGGTCTGGCCACGTGGTCCAGAGCCACGCGTGACCTGTGGCTACTGTGTTAGATGGGTGATGTAGGTCTAGTTCTTCCTCCTCTTTGTATCCATGTGACTTCAGACAATTTAGCGAGTCTGTTAGAGCCTCCATTTCTTCACTTGTAAAATAGCACAATAATATACTCCACCAAGGTTGGCGTGAGGATTAATAAGGAGGATGTACCCAGCACATGGAAACAACCCCCCCCACCCCCCCACTCCCCGTCAACCGAGCTGCTCCTTTGCTACAGGCCTGGAGGCATCAGGCTGGGTATTTAAAGACCTTCCCACTCCAAAGATCATATCACGGCGTTCCTCATCATGTTCATCTCAACCCCCTCCACACTCAGACCCACCTTCAAGCTCCCTGCCTGAGCCAACTCTTCCAGGAAGCCTTCCTCAGTCACAGACCCTATTTTAAATTCCTAGAGCACCCAGTGAGAGTTTCACAATGTAACTCTTAATTGTTCTACTAATTGTGTCATTACAGTGAGTGAAGTTTCAAGTTCCTTGAGAGCCAGGGAGTCCTGCCTGTTTTCTCCTCCCGCCTTGGATTTGCCGGCCTGTTCAGTCACTCAGTCAGTCAACAAACTCTTATGGAGCATCTACCCTAGGTCAGCCATTGGGCCCTGCCAGACTTAGAGCGGGTGCCAGTTCACGTGTGCAGCTTAATTTCCCTAGGTGTAACTCCTCAGAAGTCCCGGAAGAGAGATCTTCTGAACAGCAGACCCGCTTCTTCTGGGCCAATCCAGGGTACCAGAGGTCCCCGGAACATTCCAGGGAAAAAATGTTCCAGAAGGTCTTAGCAGCAACTTTTTCCATTGTGCTTCACCCCAGGCAAAGAAAAGTTTTCTGGCGTGGGCTGGGGATGGGCCTCGGCAGGATGCCTTGTCTGGCAGGAGACTGAGGGCTGCCCCTTGGCCGCCGTCCCCTTCCTTTTCCCTTCTTGCCTGGATGGCATTTTGTGATACGCTTCCTACAATTCACACCCTGATAGAGGTCTGCAGGCTGGGAAGGCCAAATGAATCACCAGCGTCTCCTCGGCACAACCAAGCCAGCCCAGCCCGGCCCCTCCTAATCCACTGCCCCCACCCTCTAACACACATACACAGAGACATGCCAGCTGAGTGATCCTGCCAAGGCTGTGCCTGGCACGGGACAAGGAAAGAGCTGCTGTAATAAGATATCCACGCCCCCTTCTGCTTCTACGAGCAGCACCTCTCTCTTCCCTCGTCAGCTCTGTAAGGGGACCAACCAACCTTCATACATATCACAGAAGGGGCATTCATTCTCTAAGACCCCTGCCACACAAGCCTTCTCTCATTCCATGGAGGCAAAAGAAATAGGTTTGAAGCTGATTCTGGTACCTTGTGGCCTTGGTCAAGTTACTTAACCTAAGTCTCAAATTCCTCAACCATAGCAATAATACCCAACCCATTGGCTTGTGCAGTTTAAATGATAACAATTTACATCATATGCTTGGAGTAGCAAATGGAACAGAGCAAGTGTGCAGGCAAACTGTTCTCTTGTGATGGCAGTGACGGATATCATGGGCTTAGGTGGCATGGCAGGACGCTTATTCAGCTGCCAAAATGCACATTCCAATCTACTATAAAGCGAGGAAACATGACGTCAATTTTACCTACTTTTTTTTATTTTGTAAACTATGACTCTTTGTTGAGAAATTTGTACTGACACAAATCAACTCATTCATTCCACAAACATGTACTAAGCACCTGTTAAGGAAGTGACATGTTCTTTTTTCTTAGTGGTCCCAAGAGCAGAACTGGGAGATGTGAATAAGATGCTGATCCTGGCAGCTATCCAGACCCACATCATGAAAGTTTTTTCCATGATTCACTGAGATGGTGGCAGGTTCTTTGCCTATGTGCCCGTATACTGGTCCCCACATGACCTGGAATTAATGTCCAGGAAGCTGAGGCAGGAAGGGGCTGTGCCAATGATTTAAACCAGTGTCAGAGTTTGGGTCCTAGCTTCACCTCTTCCAACTGTTGTGACCTTTGGAACGACAACTAACTTTACATGAGCCTCAGTTTCCTTTTCTGTTAAATGGGCATAATAATATCTAGCCTGTGAGCTCACAGGGTTGCTGTCAGCTCACGTGTGTGAAATCAAGTCTCTTAATAACTGATTTTTCCCTTCCTTCTTCCTTCATTCATACCTCATCCATCCACCCAACCATTCGTCATTATTTTGATTGTCTGCTATCTTTTGGGTACTATAGGAGGAACTGGAGGGAAGCCCAGACAGACACAGGGAGGTGCTGACCACTAAGACTCAATAGTGAAAAGACCTCGGGCCATCTCCCAGCCCTCCAGGTGCTGATGTTGAAGCCAAAGACAGAAAACATCAGATGAGTTCCTGGGAGGGGCTGACTTCTGTCCTGCCCAGGTGACAAATGGCTCCCCTGGTTTAGGTCCTAAGTAGCCCATCCCCTGAGCAGGTGCCCCGGGTGGACCTTCCCCTTCTCTACAACCGCCTAGCCCTCTCTACCAAAGTCTGGGCCTTCTGTTTTCCCATTTCTCGGCAGGAGATTGGCTCTGAAAGAAATAGGCTAGTGGACTCCAGACAGCATATCCCCATTTAAGGCAGGAAGGGGGAAGAAGGAGATGGTCCAGCTATGCTGTGCCTTGCTCTCAGAAAAGCAAAGCTTTTATACAAATTTTCCCATCTGACCTCTCCTTAGCTCCCTTCAGATAGAACTGGAACATGTGGCCACATCTAGCTACGAGGAGGCTTGGGAAAAGGAAGCAGAGTGATCATGAGTGTAAGACCAAGGGTCAGTTGGCAAACTTTCTCTGGAAAAGGCTAAATAGTAAAAATTCTAGGCTTTGTGGGCCATACATTCTCTGTTACAACTATTCACCTCAGCCTTTGTGACATGAAAGCAGCCGTAGATAATTTATGAACAAATGTGTGGTTGTGTGTCAATAAAACTTTATTTATGAACACTGAAACTTGAATTTCATATAATTTTCATGTGTCACAAAATATCATTTTCACTTTTTTAGTCATTTTAAAATGTTACAAACCGGCTTGGTGCCTGTGGCTCAGCGGGCTAAAGCACCAGCCACTTACATCTGAGCTGGAGGGTTCAAATCCAGCCCAGGCCGGAGGGTTCAAATCCAGCCCGGGCCCACCAAACAACAATGACAGCTGTAACCAAAAAATGGCCGGGCGTTGTGGCGGGCGCCTATAGTCCCAGCTACTTGGGAGGCAGAGACAAGAGACTCGCTTGAGCCCAGGAATTGGAGGTTGCTGTGAGCTGTGATGTCACAGCACTCTATCCAGGGTGAAAGCTTGAGACTCTGTCTCAAAATAAATAAATAAAATAAAATAAAATGTTAAAAACCATTTTAGCTCACAGGTCACATAAAAACAGGGACAGTCACACTTGGTCCCTCAGGTTGCAGCTTACCAACCCCTGGCCTAAACTAGTCACAGTCCATTGTTTGGGGCTGAGACCACTGTCAGTCTGGGAAAGGGCTATGTGTGCATATGTGTGGCGGGAGCATGGAGATATGGATGAGGGTAGGAGGGTATTATAGAGGCAATTGACGGTGTTTGTCACAGTAGAATTTTTTTTTTTTTTTTTGAGACAGAGCCTCGAGCTGTCACCCTGGAGAGAGTGCTGTGGCATCACAGCTCACAGCAACCTCCAATTCCTGGGCTCAAGTGAGTCTCCTGCCTCTGCCTCCCAAGTAGCTGGGACTACAGGCGCCCGCCACAATGCCCTGCCATTTTTTGGTTGCAGCCATCATTGTTGTTTGGCAGCCTGGGCTGGATTCGAACCTGCCAGCTCAGGTGTACGTGGCTGGCGCCTTAGCCCGTTGAGCCACAGCCACCGAGACTAAGAGACTGATCTTGTAAACATCAAGTTACTTTCCCTCTTTGTACCTCAGTTTCTGTATACTAATTTAATAATAACATAGCTAAATAATGCTAGTGCTCACTTCGGCAACACATATACTAAGGTTGGAACAATACAGAGAACATTAGCATGTCCCCTGCCCAACGATGACACACTCGTAAAGTGTTGCCTATTTTTTTTCTAATATTTGATAGCAGAGTGGCACGACTATAGTTTGTTGTTGTTGTTTTAGAGACAGAATCTCCCTTTGTTGCCCTTAGCAGAGTGCTGTGGCATTACAGCTCACAGCAACCTTTAGCTCTTGGGCTTAGGTGATTCTCCTGCCTCAGCCTCCCAAGTAGCTGGGACTACAGGTGCTCGCCACAACACACGGCTATTTTTTTGTTGCAGTTTGGCCAGGGCTGGGTTCGAACCTGCCACCCTTGGTGTATGGGGCTGGCACCCTACTGAGCCACAGGCGCCACCCAGGATGACTATAGTTAACAACAACCAAAAGGTATGTTTCCCAATAGCTGGAAGAAAGGATGTGAAATGTTCCCAACACATAGAAGAGATAAGCAGTTGAGGTGATGAACACCGAGGCTTGATCATTACATAGTCTATCCATGTGACTAAATATCATATACCCAAAAATATATATATAAAAATTACGTATCAGTTAAAAAAATGCATTTCACAAGGCAGTTATGAGAATTAAGTGTTGGGAACAATGCCTGACACGTAATAAGTGCTAAGCAAAAGCACACAGTGGAAGGACTGAGCAGGTGGGTGAAAGTGGGGCCTGGAACATCTATGGAGATGGGCAGATACTGGGAAGATAGAGTAGTGAGTGCAAAGGTCATCCTTTAGGAGGAACAAGGTCTCTGAAGGCTGTCAGTTGGAAACCACAGGTGGTCAGTAGTCTGGGTAAAGCCGTCAGCCCTGATGGTAGAGTGGTACGACTATTGTTTGTTGTTGTTGTTGTTTTAGAGACAGAGTCTCCCTTTGTTGCCCTAGTCCTCCTTCTGAAACAGAGGCAGGAGAGGCCTGGGCCTTTGAACGCATGGAGGTTTCAGGTCATGATTGATATTGTGGCCCCAGCTAGCGTCTAGTGTCTGGTGCTTCAGTGCAGGGGGCAATCACATACTGGGAAGAAGTCTCCTGCCTAAAATGCTTAAAGTACCACCGTTGAGGAATGAAACCACAGTGATCTTAGTAGGCAGGCCTTACAGTGACAGGGAATGTAAGATGGAACTCTGAGAAATCTAATCATTGGTGGTCGAGGTCAGTTACCAAGCAGTAGGGTCTCTAGCAACCTGGTAGAATGATTCCTATGTCCAGGGAGGGGGCACAATGGGAAGAGTGACATGGAACCCTGCGTATCCAGGAGCCAAGACAGACATACCCCGGACATTGACCAGCACAGTACTGTGGTCAACAGCCATGTGTCTGCTTCCTGCCCTCACTCTGTGACTGAAATACTTGTGCGATGTTGTTTCTCTGAGCCTTGATTTCCTCCTCCATAAAAGAGTTATTGTAAGAGTAGTATGAACTTGATGGGGTACTGTAAAGATCAAGTGTGATAATGCAGGGAGGGGCTTGGCCTGGCCCCTGACTCACTCACTCTAAGTGTTCAGTCAAGGGTAGCTGCTAAGGATGATTGTTATTAATAGCAATGGCAGATCCAATAGGAAAATGGGGGTAATAGCTTGGGACATTGGTCTTAAGAAAGCAAATATGCCATTATCAGTCTGAGACATATCACAGCTCCATTGGGATATTGACACAGAGCCCCTCGATTTCTCCTAGGTCAGAGTAGGGCTGGTTCTTGGGACAAAGATGGTTTTGATGCTGCAGTTGGAAATTCAATAGGTCTTTCTGTAAGGAGAAGAAGAAAATGGAAAGATACCAACTTTGTCATGAAGGAACTACCAGTCCAGCTGGGAAGCCAGGACCAATACTCAACAATCAATAGCAATATCGGTCTCCTGGGCACCGTGGCTCATGCCTATAATCCTAGCACTCTGAGAGACTGAAGTGAGAGGATCACTTGAGGTCAGGAGTTCAAAAACATAGCTTCAGGAAGAGCAAGACCTTGCCTCTGCAAAAAATTAGCTTAGCATAGGGGCATGCACCTGTAGTCCCAGCTACTTGGGAGGCTGAGGCAGGAGGACCATTTGACCCAGGAGTTAGAGATTGCTGTGAGCTATGACGACAACACTGCACTCTAGCCCAGGCCATAGAGTGAGACCCTGTCTCAGGGGGGAAAAAAAAGGAATAGCATGTACAGAATGACCAGAACTATGCAGATAATATCTGCTTGGTTATGTACCTTGGAGAAAACAAAAGTCTGAAAGGTCGTGACTAAAAGGTTAGTAGTGGTAATCCTTGAGAGATGAGAATATGAGTTTTTTTTTTTTAAAGATCAAGAATTTGTTTTGTAATAAGAAAAAATGTTAGTCCTTAGTGACATAAAACAGCAAATAACTCAAAGAGTTCTGGAACCTCACAGAATTAAATCATGTGTTCTAGAACAGTGTAGGAAAGTCTCATAAGGAGGTGGCATTTCAGGGGTCCTTAAGGATGGCTTTAGCTACAGGGATGGGAAAAGAGACTCTAGATCCGAGCATGTAAGCAAGTGATAAGCATGGTGGATGTGCCTGTTATCCATGTATTGGCTCTCAGCCCTAAGTCTGCTCGCAGCCCTGTTCTGTGATGTTGAAGCTAGACCCTGTAGACCTTTCTCTTTCGCCAGCTGGCACAATGATAGGCTTTGTCCTGATAACAGTGTGTTTAAGGGACGGAGTAAGAGCCTCCTCACCAAGGAAGGGACTACAGAGGAGAATAAGATGGGTCAGATAAGGTGCTAGAAAATTATACAGGGTCTTAAACTCCAGACAGAAGAGTTCATTCATGAACAGAGAGACAAGTGAGAAATCTCGGCACTGCCAGAAGGGAACTGTGACATTAGCCAGGTGGGTGCAGTGGCTCACGCCTGTAATACAGCACTTCGGGAGGCCATGGCAGGGGGATAACCTGAGCTCAGGAGTTCAAGACCAGCCAGAGCAAGTGAGATCACATCTCTACAAAAAAAAAAAATAGAAAAACTAGCCGGGTGTTGTGGCAGAGGCCTGGAGCCCCAGCTTCTGTGAAGGCTGAGGCAAGAGGATCACTTGAGCCCTGGAGTTTGAGGTTGCTGTGAGCTATTCTGCCATAGCACTTCTACCCAGGGCAACAGAGTGAGACTCTGTCTCAAAAAACAAAAACAAACAAACAAACAAAAAACTCAAACAACCCCCCCCCCAAAAAAAAAACAACTATGACACTTTCCAAGTTTCTACCTTCTGGTTTGCTCGTCCCTTCCTGCCAAGCCTCGCCTCTGACAGTTTGGGCCTTCCTGACAGGCCCTGACCCCTAATCATGTTGTCCATGACGTTGCTTATCCTTGAAATTCTCTCTTTTGTTCTGTAATGCCTTGATGAATACCAATTTACCCTTCTGGTGAGTTTCCCCAATCCTCCCTCCAGTTTAATAACTTTTTTTCTCTACGTTACTTCTAGACAGCCTCTGCAAATTACCTTGAAACTTATTCAGTATCTTTGTTCAACTTTTTTTTTTTTGAGACAGAGCCTCAAGCTGTCACCCTGGATAGAGTGCTGTGGCATCACCGCTCACAGCAACCTCCAATTCCTGGGCTCAAGTGAGTCTCCTGCCTCTGCCTCCCAAGTAGCTGGGACTACAGGCGCTCGCCACAACGCCCTGCCATTTTTTGGTTGCAGCTGTCATTGTTGTTTGGCGGGCCTGGGCTAGATTTGAACCTGCCAGCTCAGGTGTACATGGCTGGTGCCTTAGCCCACTGAGCCACAGGCGCCAAGCCGTGTTCAACTTTTTTGGTTTTGTTTTCAAACAAAAGAGCTCATGTATTTATTACTGAACCAGCTTATCAGTGCAGAGCAAAGAGAAAAATCATTTTCCTGATGAAATGTGTCCGACTGTCCAGACGGTAGTGCCCTTTTCAGCTTGATATGCTAAGATTGGTAGTGACCCTCGGACAGCATAAATACCTGTGCTGTCTCCTGTGTAAGTCCTTAGACACCCAGCTTGGTTCTTCTCCAATGTCTGCTCTTTGACTTGTGCTTAACTTTGGGGGATGGTATGATTTTGCTTTTGTTTCTTGGCTAGAAATGGCTTCATTCTGAAAGTCTTGTGAAAAGACATGGTGAGAGGAAAAAAAAAAACAAAAAAGATACGGTGAGAAATGGAGTCAATTGCACACACCACGATGGCAGAGAAAGGGAGAGAGGCTGTTCAACTTTTTTATTAGCCCAAACTTCTCAGTGACTTCAATTCTCTCGTGTCTCCAGAGACTCACAGACATAGCACATAAACTGAATCGACTTGGTCTATGCTGAGGATATTTCTAGAAGGAAGGGTTAGCTATTTGGGGGGGGAGGTGGCGATCAGAACACTCAGGATTAGTGGGAAATCATTGCTAGGGATAGGATAGCATTTTGTTATTTCTGGTTGAGGAGATGTTGGCTATCTGCTGAATTTCTACCATATTCCCTCTCTGCACACAGGCAAGGGAGATATTGGGGGGAAGAAGGCTCTTCTGTGAGTCAGTCTGCCTAGGGGTCGAGCAATAACATTAGGAGAAGAAGGCTCGGCGCCTGTTGCTCAATGAGCTAAGGCGCCAGCCACCCTGAGCTGGCGGCTTCAAATCCAGCCCGGGCCCACCAAACAACAATGACGGCTGCAACCAAAAAATGGCCGGGCGTTGTGGCGGACGCCTGTAGTCCCAGCTACTTGGGAGGCAGAGGCAGGAGACTCGCTTGAGCCCAGGAATTGGAGGTTGCTGTGAGCTGTGATGCTACGGCACTCTACCCAGGGTGACTGCTTGAGGCTCTGTCTGGAAAAAAAAAAAACATTAGAAGAAAAATACCTGTCTTCCCCATGAGGTTCTTTTCGATGTCCACTTTAGTTAAAATGTACTCTTAACATAAAGGGGAGAAAGTTCAGAGGTTCACCATAGAATATTCATCACATTGCTGACATTCTGGGAAGAATCAGGCTGGTTAAGTGACTCCCCAGACTGCTCTCACCTATCCCGAGTTGGGAGCATCTAGATTTTGATTGGACCGTTGCCAGAGCTCATTAACATAATGTACCCTGACCTGGAATAGGGAACAGCGTCTGCTCAGAAAATGACCAGAGCCTGTTGAGACCTGAAGCA